>JAUMHB010100475.1:0-10273 GCA_032359685.1 Pittosporum tobira
CTTCATTTAATCTTGTAAATCCTAATTTTGAAATTTCTCAAATTAACTTAGTGAAATCTAATTCCTAAATTCACATATAGAGTTCAACTAATCACTTTAATTCACAATGTGCTCAGATAATAATGCAAAAGCCCAAAACATTAGAAGGCAAGACCTCTAACTTAAAACTAAATCTTGTAAACCCAAATTTTAACAATTCTCAAATTAAACATCAATTTCAGCTTACAGTGTAAGAAACATCAGGTTTCTCCGATTGGCTGAGCAGAGAGATACTAGAATCGGCCTCTGGTGGCAAAACATCGACGAGGGCATTCGAGTGGCGGTGCAAAGCCACCGAAGCTGAGGGCTTTAGTTGTTCCCTGTTGATGGTGCTCAGAATCCTGACATGGTAGTTCGATCCAGTGGTGGATCCGACGATGCCGCTGTTCTGATCAATCATCTCCATGAACTGTCCGATAACGAGCGGAACGGATTGAATCCGTTTGACCTCTTCTTGGGCGCGGAGAAGTTCGCGCTTTAGGTTCTTCTGTTCATCTTTGACATACTCCTCTTGTATTTCGGGACTTGAGACGACTGTAAAGATCGTCTTCGTCTGTGGAGGAAGGGAGCGGTGGCTCTAAGGCGGGCTTTGGGTCTAGAACCATCGCTGCGGCCATTGTTGTTTTTCGAGACGTGCTTGGGTACGAGAGAGAGAGAGAGAGACAGAGAGAGAGAATTTATATTTGTCCAAGGCCCCTGACGTCTTCTCGAAGACAGATTTGATTCTGTATAGGGGGATCGTGAGTGTAGAGGATTGGGGCTCTTGGATTAAATTTATATTTTAATTGGTTATATATAAATTGATCATTCAGAAATCCTTTTTATCCTGAAAATGGTATTGTGACATAATAAATAATTTTAGCAGAAATCTTGTGAAGACCGTACAACATATCTATCTATCTACCAATCAATATCAATTTATTTTTTTATATATTAATAATGCAAATTTAGTATTTTAGTATGATCCAATTTTCATATTAAATACAAAAATATAATAATAATAATAACCAATAAATAAAAAATAATAATAATAAATAACCAACCTATACAACCACAATCCCATTATAATTCATATTCTCATCATTTATTATAATTTATATTTACCAAAATAATTTTATAATTTATAATAATTTCTCTTATTAAAATAATTTATTTTTATTCATTTAGATTATTAAATTTAAGAATCATATTTATTAACCTATTTTTTTTAAAAGTTTATTATTTTTGGTTCAAGGGTTTGCAAAACAAAAATTATATTCTATAACCACACTGCTATATATATTTATCTATTTATTACAATAATTTTATTCTTATTCATTTAAATTCTTAAATTCTTAAATTCATATTTATCAAACTATTTTCTTAAAGTCTATTTTTTATGTTAAAGGGTTGTAAAGTAAATTTAAATTAACTAATATATACTACTATATAAATAAATCTTAATACTGCAGACAATTTATGCTATCGCTTTTATTAAAAAAAATTATCTTAATTTATTTATGATTAAATAAATATACTAAAAAAAGTATCTATTGATTTAAATTAAATAAATGTACTACTATATGTACTTATCGATTGATTAAAATAATTTATTTTTATATTCCTAAATTTTAGAATAATATTTATCTAACTATTTTTTAAAAGATTTATTATTTTTAATTAAAGGGTAGTAAAATAAATTTAAATTAAATAATATGTAGTACTATATAACTATATATTAATAGCTAAAACAACTTATACTATGGTCTCTTATTAATATAATTTATTGTTGTTAATTTAGATTATTAAATTTTGGAATTATATTTATCAAAATATTTTTTTTTAAGTCTATCATTCTTAGATAACGGGTAGTAAAATAAAATTTAAATTAAATAATACATTACTATCTATACTTGTTTATCAATTAATATAATTTTAATTACTTTTATTTATGTAGATTTTTAAATTTTAAAGTCATATTTATAAAACTATTTTCTTTAAAAGTTTATGGTTTCTAGTTAAAGGGTAGGAAAGTAAAATTTAATTTAAATTATCTATATTACTATATAATTATATATTATTAGTATAATTTTGGTCCTATTTTTGTCTATCTATTCATATTTACTTTTCATATTAAATACAAAAAGCATAATATAAATATTAAATACAAGAAACATAATCTAATAAATAATAAATAATAATATTTTTACAATATCCAACATGGATTATGAATACAAATAGATATACAAACATATTTTACTTGAAATCAAATTACAATACAAATTATCCCAACAAAACATAGATTCTGAATTGTTTGTGCTTTTTGGTTCATACTTTCTATATTGATTACAAACATATGATATTAATTTCTTATACTTTTCATGTTAATACAACATTATAATTATCTACTCCCTAAAAATGATGACATAAAATTTTGACATTTTTTTGACACGCTTTAAAAACACATATATATACTCTATTTTTTTTTATATCTTTTTACATTTTTTTACATATTTGTATATCATATTTTTTGACAAATTAAAAATATACAAAATATAATATGTATATTTGTATTTTTAAAGTGTCCTAAAATTCATTGTTTTCTATGAATGTTCAAAGTTGACCGAAAACTCAATAATTCTGTTTTTGCAAAAGGTTTACTGTAGTCCAATTCCAGTAATTTATTAAAATACCAAATCAACTCCAAAAATTACAAAACAATTTGGTGGATATGATATAAACATGTCCAAATACTTCCATAAAAAGTTTCAAGTTTATTTGACAAGTCAATTAATTTTCGTGTATTTTATGAACAGTAATCAATGACCAAAATTTCAGATTTTGCAAATTACCAAAAACTCATATAACCTCTTTTAATTATTTTATAAGAATACATGGATAACTTGAACATAATAATACCTCTAATACATACATCTAAGGTTCATAAATTCCAACTAAATATAATAATCCACATATCAATTAAAATCTCAACTCAAACACCAACGTATATTTTTCATTCTCATCTATACTAATCATCATGTATAGCAATTAATCTTGTATAATACTCAACTTATATACCAACTAAGCTACCAACCATGTTCTAAATTATCATCGTATGCATAAACTTAACCATGGAAATCAAGAATTCAGTTGCATAATGTATACCTTTCCTGCAAGAGGATGAAAAACTTGGTAAATCTTGCACCTTTTTTGCTCTCCTAGCCTCCAAGTCCCGAAATTCCTTCAAATCAACCCCCTTAATCGATGGCCCTTGGTACCCCCATGTTGATTTTTTGCTTAATTGAGGTTGAGGGAGAGTAGAAGTGCTTGAATCAATACTTGTTTAGCTCAATTTTTGCTAGAATTAGCAAGGTTTTCTTCATCTTCTTCTAATCTCTCTCTCTCTCTCTCTCTCTCTCTCTCTCTCTCTCTTTTTCCAGCACTTTCAAGTATATATATATATATACTACACGACTAACAAAATAATGAGCGGTAATTAAATGACTCGATCAAAATTTTTATTTCGGAAATATATCACTATTACACTCGTTTCTTATTAATTTGGGCGTTTTGAATTCAATAGTGATATATGTTTCATCAAATGAGGGTTCAAACTTAAAATTACCTCTTATATCACTCGCTTACTTCATCGCTTATCTCAAAACTCGCATCATAGCTTACATCACGCTTACCTCATAACTTACATCACGCTTATATCGTCATTTACCACATAATTTCATAAAATAACTACTAATTAAACTTTCTCATACGTCTTTGAGCAAAAAATAATTATTTGACGTACGAAATCATGGTCAAAGTTAATTTGACCTCTATAAATTCTTAATACCTTATTAGTGAAAATAATATATTTTTTTCTAAACCCTAAAGTAATTTTAGCTGTGTCATAATCCTATATAAATTCTAATTCCCAAAGAAAAACTTAATTCTTAGAAAAATCATTCCATGAAATCCTTGTATGAATAAATCCAAGAAAATGAATTTATTTATTTTTTAAATTTCTAATTTTTTGAATTTCTAGAGTCTCACATATATAACTTTTTTATAGGTTTTTGCCAATTTAACAAATAAGTAATATTTTAATCTGTAACTTTTAATTGCAAAAGTCCCATAATTATATGTTTGTTATGGTATAATGTGTGTTATATTATTCTATTTAATTTGCAAGAGGTTCTTTTTTCATAAGTATTAGCACAAAATGCTATTTTCCTTATGTTACTACATGATTTGTTTATATATATTTTTATGCATGTAGTAAGTATAATATTGGTATCCATAATTATTTTTTATTTTTTTATTACTACTATGATTTTAATTTGTAGATTTTTTTTCCATAGGTGTACGTATAAAATCTTCATTTTTATTATGTTAAATACTCTATTATTTTATCTATGTTTTTATCTATTTAACAAGTCTAGGTTGTGACTTTCAACTGCAAAAGCCCCATAACATTGTGATGAATACATTGCAAATTTTTTAAGATACACAAGAACAATTCTATTTTCAATGTCATATATATATAGGTTGCGGATCCATGGCCAATATTGGATAAGTAGATAAAATAATCATATCAGTCCATTTTAAATTTAACGGTACAAGGTTAGTTTTTACAATCGCATAAATTTATTCAGGGGTGCGCAATATTTTTGTGTGTGTACAAAAATGACATAATTATTGTACGCGTAATTTTTTTATGCGCGCACACAAACTTTGTTATTTAAGGGCAATAAAGTAAATTTTGTGTGCGCATAAAAAAACTGTGTACAATTATGTTCTTTTTGTACGTGCACAAAAAATTTCATGCCCTTAAATAATTTTATGCATATATAAAAATTAACTTTGTACCATATGATGATTTTATATTGACTATGGATCCAGCTTCATTTATATATATAGAGAGAGAGAGAGATAGTGAGACACACAAAGATACATGCATGCATACATACATACACAAGAACATACATATATTATGTACCCACATGCCAGAAAAAAATAAACCCAACTTTTTTTTTCCACCAAAGATGATAATAAAAATAAAATTCTTAAATATATTTATAAAAAAATATTAAGAAAATAATAATATAAGAGAGTAGTTGATGTTAACTAATAATGATAATTTACATATTATGGAGAGAGGTAGTTAAACCCTCCATCCTCATTTCTGTTAATTGTATGCTACATCAGCGATTACTTCTTCTTCTTGACTTGTTAAAATTTGAATTCTAAGAATATAAAATCTCAAATTAATGAATGAATTTTTTATTTTTTTTTCAATTTGCTCATTAGGTCCAATATGTTTTTGGGTCACAATGTCTCTCGGGGGATTGATGTAATTTAATTGGATTTTTAGATAAATATTTATAAATTGGCCAAAATGTACTTTTGAACTTTTTTTTTGACATTGAAGCCCAACAAAAAACATATTTATAAATTGAACATTTATCTTCATATTTTTTAAAAATTGAACCTTCCGGTGACCAAAACATCCAATTTAACAAAAAAAAAAAAGGATAAGAATGACATTTCACAATATAAAAATTACATCTAAACTATTTTGGACCCGTTCTACGCGCATGTGGTTGTAAGCCCGTGATCATCAAAAACTTCGAAGATAGAACAAATGCAATAACTGATCTAAAGAGCAAATTGAAAGAATTAAAAACTTGATTAATGATAAGAAAGTTCTGTTTGTTTCCATCTTTAACAGAATCCAAGGATTGCTCACTCATCACCATTCAAATCATCAGATGGAGGATGACAAAGGAGAAAAATAGAGAAGTCTTAATATGCAGCTTGTTGGGTATAATAATGTCAATCCACGGTGCAGCCCACCAGTGTTGAAGAGTTTGAGGTAATAGATTATAAAAAAAAAAAAAAAAAAAAAATCCAAGAAAAATGAAGAAATAGAGGATACATCTCCTTAAAAGGCCATTATGCCCTCTAAAAATACACGCGTGCTCTACTGAATGTAAATTTCCAGCAACAATCCGAGGTTTGGGTCACCAGAAGATTCAATTTCAAACAATGTATGAATATAAAAGTTCAATTTGTAAATATTATTATACCGAACACTGGTATCTTGTAAACATTATATAAAAGACAAACTAACGTAACAAGACCTTGTAAATTATGAATTCATAAGGTTCCCCATCCACTGATGTCTACAAATATAAGAGAAAGCCTAACCTCGTTTCAAATATTCCATAATTATAAAATACATCAACTTTCATAATACACAACCGCATGATGAGGATGCGTTCCAGGAAGAAGCTAGTGCTCCATGGTGACTGTTACTAATTATTAAAATTGTGAACGCCACAACATATTAACTATTAGATAAGTAATGTATTTGTTATTTGAACTTATAATTATTTGAATAAAATTATATCACTACTTTTACACTTTATTTGTTGCTAAAAAATAATAACTAATTTTTAAATTTGTATATCCCTTAATTATAAGATCAAAAAAGATTTAGTTATCGAAAAGAAATGTCGAAAGTTGGAACCGGACAAATAACACAGAGAGAGATGAAGAACGTAGTTATAAAATTAACATATTTTATACATATGTCGATTATTCATTATTATAATATAAATTTAGTAGTATAAATTAGTGTGATAGCTTAGATTTTGAATGATCTAATGTTGCCATATGGAGTGGTATATATTTTAAAATATTATTATGGAAAAATAATGTTAACAAATTTTCAAAGAATACAAAATTATTATTTGGGTTTAGTAGTACTAAACATGTGTTAACGAATTATTTTCACGTGTAAAGTTATTAATTTGATTTACGGTATACATTACTATTTACAATATGATTCTGATTTATTGATAAAAAAATTGTAGGAAATAATCTTGAAAGTTGAATTTAGAAAATAATATAAACAAAGATTTGGAGCATACTTAGATAATGAGCGTATTTTTGTTGAACAATCGTAATTAAAGTTATTCTTATGTGCGAAGCTATTATTGTTGTTAAATTTTTAAGAACAAGATATTATAATTAGTTTTTATTATGAATCATACGAATAATTAAGCTATAATTATTTTCGTGACAGATAAATTTTGAATGCTTTAATGTTGTCTTATGTATAGTGGTGTGTGTATATATAATATTATAAAAGATTAATTATAATGCTTTCAGATTTTTTAAAGATCAAAAGTTTCTCAATCAAATTTAGTAGTATAAAGTTCATTAACTAATTATTCTTATATTACAAAGGCTACACATTAAGAACCTAGTTGAAATTTTTAAATTTGACAAACGGTAATTATTATATAAATAAATTGAAAAGCAAACAACCAAATGAAAAGGCAACATAAATTTTGTTTGATTGATAAGAAGCTTCGGAGGCAAATAAGAAGGCCAAACCAATTTGGGCTTTTATAACGGTATGTCCAAACCAAAAAGAGATTACCTTAATAATTAAGACCCTAAGAAAAATGAAACAAACATACCCTAAGAAGAGTGGTAATCTTACTTCAGTTTAGCGTGCCAATCAATTATATGGCAAAATGTATAGGTCTCAGCATTTACATTATTGCTTTCAAATGGGAGACATAATGTGTTACTATACTTTGTCATCTCGCATAGGTGTAGTAAAAACATTATGAAAACTATAATTATGTCAGCTGCAGCATTAAGTAGCTAGTTTATGTGAAAGTCCTAAGCTATATATGTTGAATTGTAAAAGGTTAAGTCCTAAGCTATCCTAGTGTCTCTATATTTAGTATAAATAAGAGAATATCAGTTAATATATATATATATATATATTGAACTATAAAGAAAATTGCTCATTCTGCCTTCTCTCTAGAATCTCTCTACTTCTCTTTCTCTATAATTGAATTAAGTTCTATTCTGGCTTCTTCTACAAGGTTTTAGCCATAAAAAAGCTTGATCTCTATACTCTCTATCTCCATCTTCTCCTTTCTCAAATTTTAGTCCTAGTTTCTACTTTCGTCTTAAATTAACAGTCACAACTCACCTTGACCTTAACAAGTTGGTATCAGAGTTCACACGATCTTGAGCACCCCTTTCTTATAAAGGAAGGAGGTCACATCTAAATAAATAACCAAACATTATAATGTAATAAGAGTTTTCAAAAATCTTAATAATTTATTTTAAAATCCGCAAAGTCTGAAGAATATCTCAACAATACTGAAAATCTGAAGATACAAAAGTTACATCAACATATTGATCAAGTCTAAAGATGAATGCCAAAATAGCCCAAGACACAGGTCTTATTATTATTCACAATTCACAAGTACTGCTCAAATAGAAGGGTCTTTCTCATCACACATCCAATGCCCATGTTCTTTCAAAATAGCTCAAACTCTTGGATCACCTATTATCATCAGAAAAGAAAAGATGGCTGAGTAAAAAATTAGTGCGGATAATATAAATAATGAATGATAAAAATGCAGAAAATAAAAAGACAGAACCTAACAAAATCCAAAGCTAATTATAACAAAACAATACCTTGCTCTAAAATTTCTTCATCCTTTCTCTAAAATTTGTGATTGATCAAGTAAGAATCTACATGCTTATTGACTGATCGAAGTTGGATGAATGAATCATGTTTCAAAATGGAGAGATAATGGGAAAAAGCTAAAATTTGAGATAGAGCTATTTAATTTGAATTGTGAATTCGTAAGAGATTATTTTGAAATATAAGATCGATGAAGTAAGAATTGAAATTGAATGAATGAATCGTGTTCCTGACTAGATAGATAACATGACATGAGAGCGAGAAAAAGTAAAATTGGGATAAAAAAAATTAGAAAACAAATGAATGACCTTTGCTCTGTGCACTGACCCAGGTAGGAAAAATAAAATCTGAACTAGTAGATTAAAAATAGAATCAAAATTGAGTACTAGAGTTGCACTATATATTAATATATTGTATATATTAATTCTAAATATAGCTACAAATTCGAAGTCATAGAGAAAGTGGGGGTCAAAGTCAGTCATAGAGTATTCAACTTCGGGTAAATACACGAGTACAAGTGTAGGTTGAGAGTTAGATGTATACAAGGATTATCAACCTTTGGGTTGCCACACCTTCCATAGTCTTCAAGGAATGGAGGGTCTTCATGTAGGTAGATAATTAATGAAGGAGATGACATTTTGATTAATGATGAAAATGAGAGAAAATAGATAAGTGTTTATAGGAAGAGATTTGGGCAGAGTTTCATTCTCTATCTAGCTCCTTGGCTCTTCTTGGAAATGAATTTTCAAAGATCTCCTCTCCTTGCAAAGGGAGTTGGTATTTATAGAAAAATATGCGTAGGAGTAATTTTCACTCAAAAGTGGTTATGCAAGTACATATGCATGAGCATGGGTACCTCCATACTTAATGTTATAGTTGAATGGCCTATTCAAGCACATATGCGCAAGGGTGGGTATCTCTTACACCTAATTTGGCGTAGAGGTGCGTAAACATACATATCTTCTAAGCAACACTACTACTTATTTATTTATTTTTTTATATGGTTTCCTTAATTAAATCCCATTATAGCAACTTTTCTCATCTTCCACTCAATAAAAAGTACTAGATCGTAATCAAAAAAGCCTTCATTTTATGAAAGATGATTCTTTATCCTTGAGCATTTCAATTAAATGTATTAAAACGCACTCTAAAAATATAATATTGCTAAAATTGGACATCGAAATATCAACTTGGAGTAGGAGAGACCACCCATGCACATAAAAGGGTTGCTCCCATGTCTAAAATAACATGTGGGTGCTCTAAGTATCCTCGTTGCTCCATCCCCATCCCCCTCCCCCCAAATATTTTATGATTGTTTACTTTATTTTTGAAAGAGAAACAATTGCACGAGTGAGTTTCCTCTTCTCCAATTCAAGGTATTATCTTTCTTACTTCAAATATTATATCTCTTTCCCATTAATTTAATACATCATATTTATTGGAAAAATAAGTTACTATATTTCTCAAGTAAGCAACTTTGCCTTACCCTAGTGCATTTTTCATATTTGTACATCAAAAGTTGTACCTTTACTATATTTTGCTACTTTCTAGCTTGCTAGGTGAGTCCAATTATGCTAAATTTTGCATAAATACAATAAATTGAGCATGTTTCTACTCTCTCACACTTATGGGTAGTAAATTATGCTAAATTTACTTACTCATTTGACTGTTTTTTTTTTTGTGCATTTATTATTTTTACTAAAAGTGAGTACTGGTGGTGGTATATGTTGGGTTATGGAT
>JAUMHB010100486.1:0-10272 GCA_032359685.1 Pittosporum tobira
TCAAATGGTCCAATGTATCTCGGACTTAGCTTTCCCCTTTTTTCAAATCTCATTACTCCTTTCCAAGGTGAAATTTTTAGGAGTGCGTAGTCTCCAACTTCCAAATCCTTGTCTTTCCAGTGGTGATCTGCATACTGTTTCTGTCTGTTCTGCACCACTCTCATTCGATTACGTATAACCTTAATCGCTTCTTCTACTCGTTGTACAAGGTCAGGCCCCATCAGTTTATGCTCCCCAACTTCATTCCAATATAGCAGGGTTCGAAACTTCCTTCCATATAAGGCTTCAAACGGTGCCATTCCTATGCTGGAGTTGTGGCTGTTGTTGTACACAAATTCTACTAGAGGTAAATGGTCATCCCAATTTCCCTTAAAGTCTATCGAAAAAGCCCTTAACATATCTTCTAGGGTTTGGATTGTTCTTTCACTTTGACCATCAGTTTGGGGGTGGTAAGCAGTACTCATATCCAATCGCGTCCCCAAATACTCCTGCAAACTCTTCCAAAACCTTGACGTAAATCGAGGATCACGATCTGATACGATAGAAATAAGAACTCCATGTCTACTCACAATTTCTTTTATGTATAAATTTACCAATCGTTCCATCCTAAAATTCTCCTTAATTGCAAGGAAGTGAGCTGATTTTGTCAGTCTATCCACTATAACCCAAATTGCATTATGTCCCTTTCCAGTCGTGGGTAGACCTGTGACAAAATCCATGGTAATTTTCTCCCATTTCCACTCTGGTATTTCCAACGGTTGAAGCAATCCGCTAGGTTTTTGATGTTCCGCCTTCACTCGTTGGCAGGTTACACAACTACTTACCCATCCAGCAATATCTTGTTTCATATTGGGCGACCAAAAATTTTTGCGCATATCATGATACATCTTAGTACCGCCCGGGTGCATGGAAAACTTCGAGCTATGGGATTCCCATAAAATTTCTCGTCGTAATTCCTCATCTTGAGGAATCCACCATCTATCCTCAAATTTATATGTCATCAAAATTTAGCTGACATTTATTTCCCTCTTTTTGAATTAAGCAATTTTTCTCTTCCGGATATTTATTCTGAGCTTCTTTAATCCTATTCACCAGGGTTGGTTGAACACTAGTCATTTGTGAAAGTTCGTCCCGGTCCTCTCTGTACACCACATCTATCCGCATTCTTTCAAAATCCCTCCTTCTCTCTTCCTGAGCCATCATTAACTTTAGTCTATCTTTATGACTCAATGCATCAGCGACCACATTAGCCTTTCCGGGATGGTAACTGATTGTACAATCGTAATCCTTTATCAATTCTAACTACCTCCGCTGACGCATATTCAATTCCTTTTGTGTGAATATATTTCAAGCTCTTATGATCCGTAAAAATTTGACACTTTTCCCTATACAGATAGTACCTCCAAATCTTTAAAGCAAAAACTACTGCCACTAATTCCAGATCATGGGTAGGATATTGCTTCTCGTAGTCCTTCAGTTGATGTGACGCATAAGCGATTACCTTCCCATTCTACATCAATATACATCCCAAACCTTTCAATGAAGCATCACTATAAATTACAAAATCTATGACAACATCGAGTAGTGTTAACACCGGAGCTGCGGTTAACCTCTTCTTCAACTCCAGAAAACTTTCTTCACATTTCGGAGTCCATTCAAATTTTATTGTCTTTTGGGTTAAATTGGTTAAAGGTGTGGCTATCTTAGAGAAATCCTGAATGAATCTTCTGTAGTAGCCCGCTAACCCCAGAAAACTTCGTACTTCCGTTAGTGTTTAAGGTTGTGGCTAGTTCATCACGGCTTCTACCTTTGCTGGATCCACCGAGATGCCATCCCTATCTACAATATGACCCAAAAATTGTACTCGATTCAGCCAAAATTCACACTTAGAAAACTTCGCATACAACTTCTTTTCCCGCAAAATCTCCAATACTGTGCGAAGATGTTCCTCATGTTCTTCTTTCATTTTAGAATAAATTAGTATATCATCAATAAATACAATAACGAATTTATCTAGGTGCGGCTTGAAGGTTCGATTCATCAAATCCATAAAAATCGCCGATGCGTTGGTTAATCCAAAGGGCATCACCAAAAACTCATAATGCCCATATCTTATTCTGAACGCCGTCTTCTGTATATCCTCAGGTTTAATCTTTAATTGATGATATGATCTTAAATCAATCTTGGAAAAATAAGTTGCTCCCTTCAGCTGGTCAAATAAATCATCAATTCTTGGAAGAGGATATTTATTCTTTATCGTAACTTTGTTTAACTCCCGATAGTCAATATATAAACGCATTGACCCATCCTTCTTTCGAACAAAAAGTACAGGCGCCCCCCATGGTGACACACTCGGTCGTATGAATCCCTTATCCAATAATTCTTGCAACTGTATCACCAACTCTTTCATTTCGACCGGGGTCACTCTATATGGTGCTTTGGAAATAGGAGTAGTCCTGGGTACCAAGTTAATTGAGAACTCAATTTCCTGGTCTGGGGGCAATCCTGGAAAATCTTCAGGAAACACCTCACCTAATTCATTCACCACAGATATATCATCCATTGAGGTTTCTTGGCCCCTTGTATCCTTTGTATGTGCTAGGAAAACTGGACATCCCTTTCGTATCATTCGTTTTACTTGCATCATCGACAAAAAATTTATTGGCATGGGATGTCTGCTTCCTATGAAGGTTGTGTTTCCTTCAAAAGGGGTTCTTACAGTGATACACTTCTTTTTGAAGTCTATCTTTGCTCGGTATAGATTTATCCATTCCATCCCTATCACCAAATCGAATTCCCTCAATGGGAACGATATTCAGGGGATGAGAAAAACATACCCATTGATCCCAATGGAGTAATTATGACATACTCTATTTACAGGGAAAATTTGTTGACTGCCTACTTCAACATTTAGGAAGGCATGTAGAATATCAGGTTTTAAATTCAGCTCATGCATTAAACGATCCAATATAAATGACTTAGTAGCTCTGCAATCAAACAATACATAAGAAGGGAGTGAGTTCACCAGTAAAGTACCTGTCACAACATCCTCTGCATCCCTTGCCTCCTAGATAGCCATTTTAAATGTCCAGGGTCGAGGTGGTGGGGGTGCAACACTGGCTCCCGATTGAATGGACCGTGGCTGAGGTCGGCTACTTCCTCCTGATGTCATCACTTCTTTCTTAAAGCATCTTACAGAGATATGCCCTATTTCTCCACAATGAAAGCACTTGCGCCGATCTTGTCCAGGGCAATTATTCGCCATATGCCCTGGTTGACCACATCTAAAACATATGTTTTTGCCCAATAAACATGGCCTTCCCCCATGTTTCTTTTCGCATTCGGGGCACTCATCTACTCTTCTTTTGCTGCTCATATTTTCCCCAGGTCTCTTTCTCCCTGATAAATTACTCCCGCGGCTTTCAGTGGGCACCACAGAATCGCTCTTTGATCCCTATTCCCCCCATCTCTTCTTCTTAAAGCCCCTTTTCCTTTGATCTTTACTAGACCGAGCAGCATCCCTGGTTTCTTCCGCAATCATTGCTCTTTCCACCATCTTTTCAAAATTGTCCAAATCCAACACTGCCACTCTGCTCCGAATCCAGGGCTAGCCCTGTTCAAAACGTTTGGCCCGGTTTATTTCATTTTCCACTAAATATGGAACAAATCTTTCCAATTCGTTGAATCTGGCTGCATATTGAATGACTGACATATCTCCTTTTCGTAGTTCTAGAAATTAAAGTTCTATCCGGTCAGTCATTGTAACCGAAATAAACCTTTCGAAAAATATTCCCTTGAACTTAGCCCAGGGTATTGGGGCATTTGACTTAGCCTTAGTGATTCTTCTGGCTGCATGGACCCCTCCTATCCCTAGTGTACTCCTCAAAGACTCTTCCTCCCTAACCAAAATTTCTCTTCTTTCCTTGGCCTCCGTCGTTTGCCACTAGAAATTTGCTTCCCCAGTTAGCAAGTGGGTTGCAAATTTCGTTTTCTTATTTGCACCAATCTGACAGATATCGAATTTCTTCTCGATTTCTTTAATCCAGTTTTGAGCTTCCACTGGATCTCTTTTCCCTTCAAATGTTGAAGGGTTTAAACTGCTAAACTCTTGATAGAGAGCAGTAGGAGTAGTTCAAGGAGGTGCCGGTTCTTCACGAGTGGGCCTTGCAACACTTTGCAATACATCCCGTAGCACCTCAGCCAGTTGTGCAATCGGATTTGGGGCTGCCTGCTCCCCTTGGGTTTGTGAAGTAGATTCTTGTCCTTCAGATGCCATTCTGAAATATAACATATTACTTTTAACACATACTCAAATATTTAACATAACTCATAGATTACATAACCCCAAAATTTGCATGATAAAGTATATTTACAATGCACCACCGTTATAAAATATCTACAATCGTCATAACTATTCTTAGGATATTCCTAACCCATTATGGAAGGATCCTCTAAATCCTTTCCACCGCTCCATATTCACGTTCTTTAGTCTCCTTATACTGCTCTCGGGCCCTACTTGCTGCCTCTCGAAGTTGAACGTGTCTTGGACCTCCCACCGAGGTTCGAGCTATATCCTCTACCTTCCCAATCAAAGTGTGAATGGTCTGGCGGTAATCGTCAGCCATCCGTCGATAAGCGTATTCCCATTCGTTAGCAACTGCCGTTAAGTTCTCAATCTTCCTCCTCTTCCTTTGATCTCCCATTTCTCGGCTTCGGACATCTCTTAAAGTCTCTTCTAGTGTTTCCTCCAGTCGTTCGGCCTATTCTACCAATAATGGGTCTACAATAATACATATTCCCGCTCTTAATAATGTTCCTGACATAACGGGGGCAGCGGGTGGATTCCCCCTTGATTCTTCCTCCTCTTCTTCCTCCTCCTCAATTTATCTCTCAGAGTCGCTTCGTTCCATATCCAATGGTGATTCACGAGCAAAATTAGTTAGCCCTCACTCAGAAATTGATAATTGGCCACTTGGACTGCTCACCCTCTACAAAATATTCATAACTTTTAGTCATAAATTTATTTGAAAATTTATTTTAACTGAAAAATAGATTAAATTTTTTTCTACTTCTTTCGGATCTATTCTTGCGAGGGAACATATTTACTTTCTTCGTTTCCCAATATCGGACCACGTTTCTATCTTATCATTTTTTGAGAACATCATCTGCTACTGAGTTACTATTTGAAAATACTCGGTTTAGGTTTAGAGAAATACGACTTGTTTAATTATAAAACACTTTTATAATATTTTGAAAAAATTTCATTAGGTCCAGCTTATTTGTAAGCCTAAAAAAATTATTATATTTTGATTTTTTTGAAACCTTATTTTGATCTCACCCATTTTTATTTGTATTTTCTAGTAGCATAATTAGTTACTCTTCTAAATCTGGGGGTTTTGCGCTAACCATAGCTCTGATACCAACTGTGACGACCCCGATTTCCCCTCACATTAAATACCATTGGAAATCGTGTGTCAGCCTCATCCTTTGGATAATCGAGGTTACCCGATTATCCCTCCCTCGTCATGCTTGGCCCATACTCATTACAATCATTCATTCTTGCGGGAAAATAAATTAATCTAATTATTACAATCATGCATTGAGGATAGAACGAATTTACATCAAAATTCACTCCACGTCTAGTTAGACTTGACACCCCAGAATTACTACCTTTCTCGCTGTTCATCTAAACATAGAATCACTCCTCGTGTCCCGGCGTAGTCCCTCGTGGGTTCCTAGCTGTGAAATGGGGTATGAAACATAAAATCGTGAGCCAATAGCCAAGCAAGTACAATTCAACATACATAATAGCAAGCATTAAAAAAATTTTAAAAAGTATTTCATTCTCAACATTATCACATTTACCGTAACATCACGATATGAAAAATAAGCATGCATTGAATCAATTGAAGTCATCATAACCGTCTCATTTTCCCATCTAGTCTAAACACAAAGTACGGACTAAACGGAGACCGTCAGAGAATGTGCACACCTCAAGCAGGAAAATTTTCATCCTGCACCACAGGACTCGCTCCTATGGGATCCCGGGGAATTTACCGGTCTTACCACCCATCAATTGCAGTACTCATCATTTCATTAAAACCATTATCTCATGCTTGCATAATATTCAAACTCGAGCCATTGCTCCATTTTAGAAAACACATGCTAAAAGCATTTTTATAAAAATTTAACATTCAACATAAAAGTCGGAACTGTACTTGCCTTTAGACTGGCTAACTTGGTATCAACGGTCTGGTCTCAGTTTATCCCAAGTTAATTCCTATAAAAATAACTCAAAAATGCAATTCTATGGTTTCTATCCCCTTAAACCCTTCTTAACATTTAAGTGCTACAGTTTCCCGACTTACTGCACCAGTAACCTTTATTCCTTCATTACTTTTTTTATAAAATAGGTATAATTATGGTTTTGGTCTACTCAAAAAATAAACTTCCAGACCTTCGTTTTGATATAAAAATGACTAAATATTGATTTCGTATGAAAAAGTTATGCTAAATTGAAGTTTAGTATTTCCTGCAGAAAATTGCTCTTAACAGTGTTTTTCGGCAGCCAACTTTGGACATTTTTATAATATTTCTTGTGGGAAAATAAACAAAACTTATCCCACTTTTCATACAAACATTTTCATGATTTACGCATATATACACTATTTTTGACAAGCTTCCAAAGTTAGGCCAAAATTAGGGTTTTTCCAGAAAATAAGTTTTGCTTCTGTCCTATTTTTCAAAAATCCAAAACAAATATCAAATTACCATTTCTGCTCAATTACTTTTAATTATACCTTCTTCTATAAGTTATCTTTCACCAAAAAAATAATCGTGTAAAACGCACGAGTAAATTATTTTATATGGATTTTACCGTGGAAGTCAACGTTTCTGAGTTTTTCTGGCTACTCGAGAATCATGCATGCATGGTTCCTTTTTGGCCAAGCTAACCCATATCTCAGCAAAAATACTCAAGACCACTTTTAAACCAACTTTTAACCATCCTAGAATGATAATATGATCTAGCATATTTAATATCCATAAGCCAAATAATCAATCCCAACACAAAACTTCAACATAATATCATCAATTTTCGCCATGCATATAATTATTTTTAATCATAACTAAGCATATGTAAGCCTCTAATCAGATAATATGCTATCAAATATACTTCCAATACATGATATTAAAGTCATTTTGACCATACGAAATTATGAAATAGACATAGTTTATACCTTGCTTGCCAATATGATGATCAAAGTATAAATCCTTCAATCTAACCACCCTAACTTGCTTTGCCCTAACTTCTTCTTGTCAAACACCTAATCAAGGCCTTCTATGGGGAGGTTTAATGGTTGGTTTGGGATCTTAAGATGCTAATGAAGGTATTTGGCTTCTGTTGTACAAGAAATTTGCAAGAGTTTTTGGTAGGTTTTCACTTTCTCACTCTATATTGCTCTCTCTTCTCTCAAGATTTGCAGCAAAAAAATGAACTCTCCCTCTCTCTCTTTGGACGCCAGCTTCATAAGAAGTAGATCATATTTTTCTTTTGTTTTTCCAAGGCACCACAACCATCCAACACTTAGCCTCGACAATAATTTGACACCTAGCAAGCAAAACTCAACTTTGCTACTTCCTCTATCTTATTTTCAGCGCATATAAGTATATATATATATAATATACTCCCCCTAATGTTGCTTTGGACTAAATTGGCTTGGTGGGCCCTTTGCCCACCCCTTTTTTCAAGTTTTAGCCCACTTTTTGGCCCAACTTTTGACCCAAGCCCAAGTGCCATTTAACTTCTACTTTGCCCAAGACAAGTTTACATGTTTAGGCCCATTTTATTATTATTTTTCATGGGTTACAATATTGGGCCTGAAAACTTTAATTATTTTTGACCTTTTGGGCTAGGGTTTTTCTCCCGGCGCACCGAAAATTTGGTTACCGCACAATTTTTCAAATTAAACATTTTTGCCCGCACAATAATTTGGCTATCATATTATTATTGAATTTATGATGTTTACAAGGTATTGTTACATAAAAATTTAAAATTTCAAAATTCACCCACTTTGGCATGCCCATGCCGATTTCGGTTTTCACCGTAAACTTATTTGCCGCACATTTTTCCAAACCGAGCATTTTTGTCCACAAAATATTTTTCCAAACCTAATATTATTGCTATTACTATGTTTTCAAAGCATTTTTACATAAGAATTCAAAACTTTAATTTTTCGCTAACATTGCCCGCCCTTGCCGCTGGTGGTTCTCGTAGTTACACTCTAAGAAATCATATTAAACACTTAAATCGATCCAAAAGGCACTGCATAACACGGATTGATAGATTCTTATCAAGAACCCTAGGTTTTTGAAAATCGACTCAATCCGAGTCCATAGGTGCTCAAATTTGTCAATTCAAAGTGCTAATCAACTCGTTGGACCTCTAGATGGTTTCTAAACTATCAATTTAATGATTAACATCAAAAAATTAGGGCTTTGATTCTTACTCGAAGCAAGAACAAGAACGATTTTTAAAAATCAAAATTTGAGTTGTGCGGCTGTAATGTAGGTTACGATTTCTCTCATTCATGTTATATAGACCTAGTGTAATGTTAATCAACCTTCAATAGATGCAAAAAAGGGACAGATTACTGATTTGGGTAATCTGCAGTTCTACAAGAAAGTTGGGGCCAGAAAGAAAAGAGAGAAAAAGGAAAGGTGCAAAAAGAAAAAAGAAAAAAAGGGGAAAATGGAAAAAGGACAAAAGGTTTAATAGCCTACATGGCAGTGGGCCCCACCTGGTTAACTCGGCTAAAAATCCAAATTTTAAATTTGATATTTTGCCTCGATTCGCGAACCGATTAATTTATTAATTACATAATTAATTAAAAATGTCAAAAAAATAAAAATATAATATTATACTCTATTCCTATGTTTTGGCACACTGCGATTCTAACGGCACTGTCCGTTTTTCCAAACGACGCTCCGATCAAAAAGTCGTCTTGAGACTTGGTCAAACCGAAAATTCGACAGCATTTTGTATCACTGTTTTTCTGCGCTGATTCTAGATCTTCGATCGTTTTATGATTTTGAACACTTTTTGAAATCATGGTCAAAATAACCAAAATGCCTTTGAGCTTAAATTTTGTCAAAATGACCAAAATGCCCTTGAACATAACTTTTGTTAAAATAACCAAAATGCCATTGAGCATAACTTTTATCAAAATGACCAAAATTCCCTTGAACATAATATTTTTATTTTAATTCAATTTTTCTGTAACATAGTGATGCAAAAAATAATTTCATTAAATAATATAAAATAAAAATTTATATCAATAATCGTTCATTAATAAATTCGAGTACTCACAATATGCATACAGGAATCCAATTTATTTTGTGCCACCTTCGTTCAGCTGGGGAAACGTTGAATGAAGGGACATATATACTTGTGCCGCTTTTGCTCGGCTAAAATTGTAAGTTGGGCAAGAGTAGAATTATTTGTAGGTTTGGCATAATATTGTTATTACTTGTTTATTTGATTAATGAATTATCTTGCTTGATATACTTCTATTCTTGGAATTGTGCCAACGTTTGGGGAATCCATTATGTGCTCATGGATTTCCAAGTGATCATCCTCTTAAAACAATTACAGTTTCAAAAATGACTTTGAGTTGAATATTGGAGAATTTCCAAGAAATGGTTTACACTTAAAAATAAAAGTGTTTTAAATGGAAATGTTTTAGCATTTGAGAGTGGTGTACTTGTTGAGCTCAATTCGCTCATTCTTGTTATGGTTTAAGTTTTTGCAGATAGACTAGACCAAGATGAGAATATCTGAGAATTTTGAACGAGATGTGTAGCTGGGGGTTTGTCTAGCCCGAGGTAGAAGGAGTTTTGGAGCAATTTGCTGGATGCTCATTTGTAATAAATAGTTTAAGTAATTTTATGTATTTTGCACTGCATCGCAATGGACTAAAGACAAAAGATTATGCTCTGGCATAGATTATGATTATTGTAGGATACTGGGAGGTCAGGTGACATAGAAACATCCTTACTGTATTTTGAAGTTGGTGCGACAACTTGTATTTTGACACCCGGTATAAGTGAATAGCAGTAATTGGAGGGCAGCGGTGTCACAAAAATGTATTTTGATACCTAGTTTTTAGTGAATAGTAATTGAGCAGAGAGCTGGGTTGTCACATCCTAACTATGTTGAGAGAACGTAGACTAAGGACTCCATACATGTAAATGAAGTAGTCCTCTACATGCTCA
>JAUMHB010100508.1:0-10270 GCA_032359685.1 Pittosporum tobira
TGTATTTTCGCCTATATCACTTATGACTTGTGTATTTGTAAGACATGGATTTAATAATAAATTGACAACCCAAGTCGGGGCGTGGATAACCAGATTTGGGGGTATCACATAAATCCCCTATTTTTAGTACATAGATTCAATTAGTGGGTCCTAAAACCTAAAAATTGATATTAATAAATTTAATTTTCCAAAATAACAAATATGATAATCTGTTCTTGTTATTGTTATTCTCCACTTGTGAAAGTAATAAAGAGCGCAAAATATTAAAATGGTTATTTTTTTTTGTTAGATTTTATTTTAGTTTTAATGATTTTATTTTTATGTTAATATGATCCTTGTATTATGTTGTTAAGAATTATTTTATTCATATTTTTTAAATTAACGAATGAAACTTATTGGGAAATATAGTAATGCTAATAATGACTCCATATGGTTTTTATCTTATTCATTCTAAGTCACATAATCCAAGCTACAACATACTAAATAAACAAGTCTTATTCACTAATTTAAAAAAATAAGACTAAAATTATCTTCTATCGCTTGATAAGAGGATCATATCGATAATACATATATATATATATATATATAGAGAGAGAGAGAGAGAGAGAGAGAAAATAGAATGAAAATAAAGTTCAATTTGATACAAGAAAAATGTGTTTTAAAAAATATTTTATAATAAAATAATTTTTGAGAAAATAATTTTTGATAAAATATCTTATTTTTGGTAATTAAGTTTAAAATTTGGTTGAAAATTTATTTTATAATTAATTTTTGAAATAAATTTAGCAATTATATTATTAAAAATTGATATAAATATACATTTTTTTTTAAATAAGATAAAATTAAGTTCTTACAATAAAAATTTATATTTCTTTGTATTTATATAAAAATTTAACATCTGATCTAACAATGTGAAAATTTTTAATAACATAATGGTTTTAAATATTTTTAAGAATAAAAATATTTAAAATTTAGAAAATGTGTATATATAATTCAATACAAAAATAATAATAATGCATATATTATAAAAATAAAAATAAATATACTTATTTAAAAAATAAATAAAAAGATGATAAAAGTTATTAAATAAAAGTGTTATGAAGAATGACGGAAAAAAATAACAATTAGATCATTTTTTGGAAAATGAGTTATAGATTTAAATTCGTAAGTCGTTTTTTCTAAAATAAGAAAGAGATTTTTGTTGATTAAAAAATAATTTTCTGTTGACTGAATTTTTTTTGACATATCAAATACGGAAAAATTTTAAAAATATTTTATGAAAAATAACTTTTCTGTAACAAACGGAGCCTCAAATTTAATCAATCTCACTTTAATAGAATAATATTGTTTTTAAAAATATTTTTGAGACTATTAAACGTCATTTCATTATGTTGAAGACATATTATTTATCCAAATAACATTGTGTTAATATTTAATAGTCTACTTTTCTCATCCATCGGTCTCTGTTATAAAATTAAATATATTTTTAAAATGTCAATTTTTATAAATAGATGTTTTTTTATATTTCTTACTCATAAAAAGAAAATGGTGTAGGAGGTGCACACTTACTCACATAGAATACTTTAAGTATTGTGTTTTTTACTATCAATTTATTGTGATATAATATTTAAAACATTTATATTCACCTAATTAAGTGTGCAAACTTTTTTTTAAAAAAATGTGTTGTTAAAATTTAAAATAAAATTAGAGTGAAATGATAAATTTAAAATTTTAATATTAATATTAAAATTATATTATATTATATTAAAATAAAATTTAAAATTTAAATTTAAAATATATATAAATTAATAATTATCTCTAATTTTTTAACATATTTTGATCAGACGGGTGGGAGTAGGAGTCGGGTCGACCCGCAATTCTGAAAAGGGATAAAACAGTCAATTCAAAACCACCACCACTCCAACTCTGCTTCGGCATTTACAAAGCTTCACACTAATAACAAAGCTTCGATTTCATCGAAAACAACTACCCCTCTCCTCTCTATACATACGATCCAAGAAGGCCCCAGCTCTTACTTTCTCTTGATCAGAGTCCTGCTGTTCTGTCTTTCGCCATCACAAAGGAGGTGGTAAACTTCGAATTCTTCTATCAAAGATCTTGCTCACTACATTTATAGCTCATCTGTTATCATTTCGGTAAAATGTAGCTTTTGGTTTTCTTTTGATCGGGGTTCCAGACTGATATTGCTGATAATTTGCATTCTTGTTCTAAAAAGATGATCTTTTTAATGCACATGTAATGATCAATTGATGGTTCTTTTGCTTTTGTGTTGTAGTTTATGTTAATTTAGCATTACAAACTTGGAACTTTCTATTCAGAATGCAAAAGTGTGTAAAATTACTAATCATATGTCATATTGAGAGGTAGTAGTTTTTAATTTTTTTTTTTTGATAAGTATTATATTCAAATATATACTAAGCATTAGTAGTTACTTTTTCTTAAAGTGCATAACTTTTGTTAGACTAGAAAAGTAATTGAGGATATTGCTAAATATGATTTTGCAAGAAGTCATTTATTACTTTAGAAAGGCACCCTTTGCGTGAAGTGATAAACGTATTCTTCGACAATGAAAATAAACTCTCAAATACTCCAGCCCCTAAACAAAGAGTACCATTTCTTTGTTCTACCAAGAACACGGTGCTCCATTTCTTAGGATGGAGGGAGTACCTGCGATCCGGTTACTTGTGATCTGGTTCGTAGTCCCAAAAAGTCAGTTATTTAACTTTTTCAGTTGAGAAAGTAATTTATACCATATTTCTGATGGCTTTTATGTATAGTGAAGTGATTAGTTGCGCAAGTCGCCTAAATTTACATGAAGTCAAAAATAATTTCCAAATACATGGTCCAGACTCATTTGAAATGCAAAAGGTAAATATAGTAATTTATTTTCCTGGGAAAACAAACGGGAAGTATTGTTTACATGGATTAAATTATTCTACTTATTCTTTATCTGTTACTGTCTCTGTTCCAAAATTGGTGATAGTTACTCCTTTGTAGCCCGTTGCAAAATAAGAGATACATTTCGAATTTTAGACTGTAAAGTGACATGAAGTTCTGACATGCCATTGCTATATTCGAAGTAGATTGAGTACTATCATGCCATCACCACTACATTTCTTACTAATGTTAGATGTGTTTTTAAAAATAAGATTTTCCTTAAACTCTAAAACATGACTATTTTGTACTTATTGATTGTGATGTGGGTGTCCATTGCAGATTCTGTTATCTGTTGTGGTGATATAACTTGTTCAAAATGGCAGCAACTGCAACTCCTAGCTTGAATATTGTAACAGGTAAACTTTGCGTTACAGCTTCACACAAAGTTTCGAAGTCATGCTTTGGAGTTTTTGGTACGGAAGTTAGAGGGGCATCTTGGACAAGTCTTAAAAGCTCTTGTCACATATCATCCATGAGATCCTTGTCTCAGAGCTTCACGTCCACTCCAATGAAATTTGAAAGGGTTGTTACAAAAGCAATGTCTGAAGCACGTGAGGTCAAGCCCCTCCCTGGATTGCCAATTGATTTGAGAGGTTTGACATCTCTCCTATACTCGTAACAAGCATCTGTTTAAGAGAATTTTGCAATTTTTTCCAATACATGTTATATTTCAGTGTTTAACTGTTTGGTCCTTATAGTTGCACCGTAGCAATGGTTAGAGTTTGAATTGAGCTTTTGGTTCAGAATAGTAATTACATTGCTCCAAATTGAGTTTGACATCACAGTTTTGAGTATGCAGCTGCTATAGAATATTGTATTATCTTCAGTTTTGCAAAATTTTCTCAAAAGAAAAAAAACTAATTTGTGAATTTAACAACTAAGGCTTACATTTAATTTACCTGTTTTTAGACATATACTATAGAGATCGAAATGTCTCATACACTGGAAGTCCAAAGGAGAAGCCCCAGCTATAAAGGAGCTCAACTATAATGAAATAAGATACTGTTTACATAATGCTTTTATGGTCATCTCAATAAATAACATATTTAAACGCTCCAGGAATGGATTTCATATAAATATTTTATACGGATTATAATTTTTTCATTGAAACTTGCACCCAGAAGAGTTAAAGTAACAATGGTTCTGATATTCAAAGGATATAAGAGTTGCAATAGACTTAAAATGAAAAAGTGGTTTGTTAGCATAGTTCCCCCATCATGATCTGCTACTGTAGAAACATCTGTCAGTGCTATGATGAAGGAGCATAAACAGATTATAAGAAAGCCTGCCTAAACAGCAGGTGGCGCTTGAAGTATTTTGTGAAATGATTGGTTGGATGATGATTGATGTGAGCAACCTATTTGTCGATTCATAACCTTAATAGCTTATTGAAAAATTCATTTTATAGAGGAATGCAATAGAATCCAGGTAATAACGTCTTGTTCCAGCATCCCTCTGGAAGGGGGCCAGAATGGCCACGATAAAAGTAATTTTTTGAATCAAATGGAAGACTATAAGAAATCTCTTGGAGTACACATTTTGTATACAGGCAACTGGTTCTCTTTGAGGAGAAAGCTTGGGACTTGTCCAACAAGATGTTTTTCTTTCTTTCTTTTTTTTAGGGGTTTGGTGCGGGGGCGGGGGACTTTAGACTGACGTTTTTTTAAGTAACAATCTTACTATGTAATGTGAATTTCCCATTCTTACAGGGTTTTATTAATTATTTATCGAATTTGACCCTCTTTGGTAGCTGATGGCTTCACCTTACGTTGATATTTGAATTATACCTGGAACACATCAAAGGAAATCGAGTTCTTGGTCAGACAATGTCAACATGGTAGTGGATGACAATAACATGGACATGTTTGGTCTCGCAGGAAAGAGAGCATTTATAGCTGGTATAGCTGATGATAATGGATATGGATGGGCAATAGCAAAGTCTCTTGCTGCTGCTGGTGCTGAAATTCTTGTTGGTACATGGGTGCCTGTACGTATCGTAAATCTAGATTTTATAATGCTTATATTAGTGCAATATATTATGGTTCTAATTAATGTTGCATTTATATAAATAAATATATGTCTATGCAGGCACTGAACATTTTTGAGTCGAGTCTACGGCGCGGGAAGTTTGACGAATCACGGGTGTAAGAATATATTGTTGTTGTCTTCAGTTTAGCACAGATGGCTAGAAAATTTGTTAATATAAATGCTAATGGGTTGAAGTTGCTGTTTTAGGCTGCCAGATGGTTCACTGATGGAGATCACAAAAGTGTACCCACTGGATGCAGTTTTTGACAGTCCTGAGGATGTTACTGAAGATGTAAGTCAAAAAATAATAATATAATTGTCAAAGTCAATATTTCCAGTTATCGTGGATGTGATTGTTATGTGGTGTCATGCAGATAAAGGCAAACAAACGTTATGCAGGGTCTTCAAAGTGGACTGTTAAGGTATGATCTCAAGTACTTGTATCTTTTTTCCTGCTTATTTGACTAGTGTTCAATTTTGAATCAATGCACGTTAGAACCATCATTATTTTATCAACCTTTATTCATTGAAATAGGCTGATACTTAGTGACTCATAAATGGTTAGTTCAACAACTCAACTTAATTCCAGAAAATTTACTGCAGAACTGTGGAGATGTGGTTATATTGTAATTTTTGAATGATTATTCATGTCTTGCAGGAAGTAGCTGAATCTGTTAAGGAGGATTTTGGGAGCATTGACATCTTGGTCCACTCACTTGCTAATGGACCGGAGGTATATTTTCGTATGTGTTGGTGATTTACCATCTTCTCGATGAAGTACTAAAGCATGCCATGCAGGTTACCAAACCACTCCTGGAGACATCGAGGAATGGATATCTTGCAGCGATCTCTGCTTCTAGTTATTCCTATGTTTCTTTACTCAAGCATTTTGTTCCAATAATGAATCCAGGCACGGTTCTCCTACAATCTAAATATCAATGCTAGCTTTCATCGTTTCATTTAAAGAAAAATATTGTTATTTTACGTACCATCTAGCTTCTTGACTAAGTTTGAACTTGGGTAATGATATTGCAGGTGGTGCTTCAATTTCTCTAACCTACATTGCATCTGAAAGGATCATACCAGGGTAAATCTCCTCGTTGTTTACTCAACCAACACATGATTCATTTTGACCATCCTAGCACATTTCTCAATCATATCATTTTCCTGCATGTAGATATGGTGGGGGCATGAGTTCAGCGAAGTCTGCTTTGGAGAGTGACACAAGAGTAAGCTCTTCTATATTATAATTATTTTTCACCCCTTGTTCGACATTTATCTATTTCTAATATCGTGCTGAATCATCACATAAATTTGGTGAAGGTTCTGGCCTTTGAAGCTGGAAGGAAACATAAAGTCAGAGTCAACACGATATCTGCAGGTATTGCCAATAGATGAAACTGAACTTGTTTAAACTAAAACCGAAGCCATAATCCCTTTGCTCCACAAAAAGAGCCCCATTTCTCAATTTTTTGTTTGCCTTTTTTGGCGATCATGGTATAATGACACAACAACCTCAAGTTAACCATAGTAATTATATTATCCTGCCACTATCATTAAACTAATCATTTATTATTATAGCGGTAACCGTGGAACAAAAACATTCTCAATAGTCACAAAGTTCACAATTAGTACTATTTTTGTGGAACGGAGGGAGTACCGTATTGTGGATCCACATACAATCGTTTCTTGGACATGCTGTCCCCTATATTTTTCCCCAGACCTCTTAGAGTTACTCACATTTCACACACTGCATTTTATTTTTGTTTTACCAACTTCCCAACTCAATATCCAGCCTCTCTAAATTGTAAATGTTCTAAATGTGTTGGCGGTTGACCAGAGGTGCTACCCAGTAATCACACATTTACACAATTCTTGAGAATCAATTTAGTAGTACATAATTGCGGTATTGTTGTATTCACTTTGAACATCTTTCTTTGTACCAGTATATGTAGTACCTGAATATTCTACTTGAATGTCTTCACAAGTATTTGAACATGTATATCTATCTCATCGACAATGTAGTAATGATAGATACTGCGATCACCTCTTATGAATACATACAATGTGAACTGGAAATTAGGAATGCTAGAACATTATAATTTGAACAAATGTAACAATTTATTCCAGTTTTTCTTTTCAATCAAAACTGGAATGTTTCTTTCCCACAGGACATTCATATTAGTCACACAAGATGCTAAAATCATCCGTTGACATGTTTTGCCTAATGAATTAACATTATCTATCAGGCCCATTAAGAAGTCGTGCTGCTAAAGCTATCGGTTTCATTGATATGATGATAGATTACTCCACGGAGAATGCACCCTTGCAAAGAGAACTAACGGCAGGTTAGTCATCAATTTCATCCCAGTTATGGAGAATATTTTTTATTTTATTATAAATTATTACTAATTGGAAACTGAATGTGAGAGTGTCAAGTGGGAAACTGAAACCAGTGAGTAAGCCCATAACCAATTTTCAAAGTCAAACTAAGTTCCAAACCTGATGCTGCCTTCTCTTTAATATATCTGGCATCTTATTTTTTGGCCAATATTAATTCTGAACTCTGAATGGAAACAGAGGAAGTGGGAAATACAGCTGCTTTTCTGGCTTCACCATTGGCTTCAGCTATCACGGGTGCAGTTGTATATGTCGACAATGGTCTGAATGCAATGGGGGTGGGAGTTGACAGCCCAGTTTTTAAAGATCTTGACATTCCGAAATACAACAAGAGCTGAAGGTTGGGGCGTTGGGCCATCAATCTCTAGCAATGCCGTCAACGGGCAATTGAGAAATTTTGATTATAATAATGAATGTATGACATCCCATCTTTTCCCAAATCACTCGAGAATAGGTCTTTCGAGATCAATTTGGTGATATGAGTTATGTTTAACCTCGACATTGTTTGTCGTAGTCGTATGCTATCAACTTGTTGTGGATGTAATCCTTGTCACCTTGGACGCATGTAGTGTGCGGTTTGACAGCAATTGGAGTCCGCATTTCCTTTTGCTTAAATTACTAGGAAAATACATGGCGCTTCGCGGGCGGTAATCATAAATTTTTTTTTGATTTAAAATTATTTTAAATAAAAAAATATAAAAATATATTTGGTGGTAATCATAAATTTTTTTTGATTTAAAATTATTTTAAATAAAAAAATATAAAAATATATTTTAATAATTTACGACTAATGTTTTATGTAAAATTATTAAGTTATATAGAGTTTTAAATATCTATTTTAAAATTTAGTTTTAGTAAAGTTTTTTTTTTTAAAAATAAGTAAAAAGGACTTATTTTGTAAAAAAATAATAAATTGGGAAGAAAAAAGGTAAAAAAAAATAAAATATATTATTATTAGGTGTGGAGTGAAGTAGATCTTATGAAACATTAAAAAACACATAGAATTTAAAAATATATCTATTTTGAAACAAAGTAAGTATAAGTAATACGACATAATATAAATTATTTATCTTTGGTGTATATTATAATTCATCAAAAAAAAAAAAAGTAGAGTATAGTAATACTTTCTCTATTTTAAAATTAAAAATACATATTTGTTTTAAGTAAATTTGAAAAATCATAAAATTTAACAATAATAATTGTTGAAAAAAATATATACTAAAAGATAAATGAATTATGAATTGCATATACATGCATTTATTCAAAATTATAAATTCAAATTTAAAGTAATTTTTTTATTTTAATTGATGTCAAATTCAATGTTGTAAATTACATATAAAATACAATTATGTTAAAATTTTAAAAACATTTACAAACATATATTATAATTTAAATTTTAAAACTTTAATTAAATTTCTTGAAATTTTTATTTTAAAAAAAAAAAAAAAACACATAATTGAAGGGACACGTAGCAGCTAGGGAGGGCCACATCCAAAACCTCACAGGATACAATTTTGATATAATAATACTGTAAAAACTGAAGTACCTATCGTCCTATGCCAAACTTGTATCACTTTATCGTCCTATGCCAAACTTACAATTTTGTTAGCTAATTTTCGCTTTAGGGATAGTCACAGACGTTTGAAAAACAAAAAATCAACTTATTACAAACGATAAAAGTAGTAATTTAATAAAAATAAAATATTGTTAGGCTTTTTTTTTTTTTTTTTTTTTTTCTTCGATGAACATAAGACCTAAGCTCTCACCTAAGCTCTCATTTTCACATACCTTCTCTTCTGCCCAACGGAATGGAAGACAGATAAGCTTGAACCTGGCTTCGCAGGGTAAAAACAGAGGCCTATGACTAGGCTATCACCTTTGGCTTATAATTTGATTTGACTTGCCCGGCCATTGTTAATGTAGTAGTTTATAAACACGACCAAGATCCTAAACGTTTTCATTTCACGTACATAATTACAATAGCCTCTTAAAAGCAATTACAGAAATGGTGCTGTAGGCACAGAAAACTGAAAAACAAGCAACCTCAGCAAATATTTCAGCTGTATTTCCTTTACATATGGTACTCGAATGACACGTGCAAGTCTTCGTACCTGTCACTGTATCACGCAGGTGAAAAGATAGACTACCAACAATTAATAGTAGCCAAATATTAAAATTAAAAAAAAAATTCCAATATTCAATCCACTTAACCAGGTGCCAACCAAAGAACTAACCATGAAAGCTTCACATAGACTCCACCAAAGGACAATACACCCCCATCACTACTCCAACATAACAAGGAAGGTTCTCTGAATATAATTAATCAGCACCACTTGATTTTAGCAACTGCAGAAGCCTCTTTTCTGTACTTATCTAAGCTTGCGCTTCCCTTTGCGTATTGCAGCAGCACTTGCGGCCATGTCATCGCTTTCAGGAGGAGTGTCTGCCACAACATTCTGCTCCTGCATAACAAGACCACGGTTCCTGGACAGTTTCCTGATTGGGGTCGTGGGCACCGCATGAGTTTCTCCTCCTCCTGGTGATGAGACTGGCTCCAAGTTGTTGTTGCATGATGTGTTTGCAGAGTTTCTGTCCGGCATAAGCTCCTCTCCGGCCCCAATAGAATCCATCATCAACTGTAAATTCAAGCACTTATAATTTATAGTATAACCCAAATTGAAGTAAACCACCAACTTTTGAGAGAAGTTGAACATTTTATTACAACATATAAGAGCATATCCAGCTACTTTCCGAAGTTCAGGCCTAGTTTCTTGCTCATCCCGAACGAAAATATAATGCATTTTGGTCCACCAACTTTTGAGAGAAGTTGAACATTTTATTACAACATATAAGAGCATATCCAGCTACTTTCCGAAGTTCAGGC
>JAUMHB010100541.1:0-10269 GCA_032359685.1 Pittosporum tobira
ACAACCCACCCCCACCCCCCCCCCCCCCCCCCAAAAAAAAAAAAAAAAAAAAGTGTTATCTGAAGCAATCAACGATAGCTTTTGAGGTCATGTAATTGGCAAAAATAGATCTGAAATTAAATTTTCTTTGAATGAACATGAAACGTGAAGAAATTGGGGGTATAAATTATAACAAACTTTTCAAAATTTAAATTGTTCTCATAGATGTGAATAAAAATTGGCCCCAAAATAAGAGATTCGATGGAATTTCAAGATTTGTCTAGGCTCTTAATTTAACCAAATTGTTCGAGTTTGATACGGGGGGTTCGTTTGATTAAAAAATTGAAACGATCTCGACTCAAAAAATTAACAAAAAGAACGTGAACATATTTTAAAGTTTGGTAGGTTATTTGAATTTTTGACTTTTTCTTTTAAAAAAACTAATATTAGAATTTTGTAAAACTCACTCGAAAATTTCAACTTACTCGGGTTTAATTTGTATTCACACTTAAAGTTAAACAATCATAAAAAAATAAAATTATTTTGAAGCAAAATATGAACAAATCAATATAAACTTGACTCGTTTAATAAATTACTATATTTAATTTCTCTCAAACTGCTGCTGCAGTATTGGTTGATTAATTTGAGTTGCGCATTCGACTGTCTGAAATCTGATATTGTTTGACAGAATCCAACCCTAGCAAGACTTGGAAGTTGGAATCATCTGCAGATAGGGACAACAAAACATGGAAGGAAAGCAACATTTTTATGATACCTATATGGATTTCATAACTATCATACATAAATCATAATTACAATTATAACCTTTGGCATAAAAAAAAAATAAAAAAAGATTTCATTTTTTAGCGAAGAATTTATCTGATTCAATTCGGGAAAATGTTTAAAATCTTATAATTTTTTCTGTCTTATTCATTTGGACGAGGCATCTTACATTAAAATCTAAAGTTGAACTGTTTATCAACGTGCATGCATTATTGAACTAAATTTCTTATGCATGGGAATCTTCTTTTGTAGCTTACTACTCCGTTTATTTCAAAACTAAAGACATTTTATAAAAATAAAACGTTAAAAATAAATTTTTTATTATAATTCTTACATAAAAAAAAAGAAAATAATTTTAAAACAAATAATTATGAGAGATGGTGTCTAATTTTTAATTTTTTTGATAATAAATTAAAAATATATTAATATTTTATAATACTAAGATACAAACACATATCTATTTTTAAAATGTACAAATTTGTACATAAATTTGTTTTCACTAACAAATGAGACGTGTATCGGGACTAGTTTAATTATGGCAAGGTATCCTCACGACAGCTTCTTCCAAATGCAGTAATTAACTAAAAAAGATTTACATACCAAACAAAGTCCAGGTCATATTCCCTCATTAGTTAATTCTCCGTGATCTATCGCGAATTAGAAAATGGATTCACAATTTTTCGCAAAAAATTCAAATCATTTTTAATATTTTAATATTATTCTTTCTTATTTTAATATAAATATACTATGAGCTTATTTGATTTTTATTTTTGTGAGATTCGTTTACTCTTTGCAAGGCTTTTTTTTTAGTTTGTAAGGTTTTAAAATTATAAAATTCTTGATCATGACATTTATTGATTGTAGAGTTTGTTGTATGCATTTTCACCTATTCAAAAATCATATATACAGCCATTCTATTCCAGCTAGATTAACCTAGAATCTTAAGTTGAATTATAGGATATTTACGTCTAATTTTGTATATTAAGTCTTCAAATTCCACAATCAATTAATGTGAGATTTTGTTAACTTATATAAATTATATATACTTCAACAGGTAATTAATATTTATGAGATAATCTAAAGACTTGAGGGTGGATATTTTTTCAAAATAAATTATAATACTTCTATATAAAAGGTAGAGTATAGAGTAAAGTGTTCTAGAAAGTTGAACAAAAAGCACATACTCTTATCATAATAGTATATTGGAGTGTGTGGAGGAAATGTTAATTTATTATCACACCAATAAACGATATGGGGGGATACTAAATAAGAACAGAAAAAGGGATTGTAGGAAGAAAGAATGATAGTTTCATGCGTTGGAGGAATTTCTTTTAATTATTTTTAAGAGTAGGAAACAAGAAATAATCAATTTATGAGGGGTTGGTCACCAAATAAATCCAACCAAAGCATCAAAACTTTAAGATCCGTTAATATTCTGACCATCAGGCATAAAAATTAAATAAAAAAAAATAAAATTAATTTAACTAAAAGAATGCCACATGCATGAGAGATAATACATGTACATAAATATATTATACTATTATATATATATACATATAGGTAGATAATGCATGGGACATAAAATATCAATACATGCAGAATGTAATATAGGTAGTATATAAATGTGTTTCCCCTCATTACTGGGTGTGCTGGTTCAACCAACGTTATGACACTCTTTGTAAGAGTTTATTTGACGAGCCTCTAATTTAGTTTTAAAAATAAATATAAGTTGAGTACAACATATTTGATGTATAAATAAATAAAAAATTAATTAATAAATTTTTCATTAATTTTTAATTTATTTAAAGTAATATATAATTTTTAAAATTATTTTGAAATGAAATACGACAAACAAGATTACTTTTGCTTTTTATTCCGTTAATCATGTAGAGGTGTGATCGACCGGAGGGAGAGATGATGTTCAAGATTGCAAACAATCCAGAAGAACAAGAAATAAAGAAGATTGATAGATAAGATTGATCTCGGCTGCTAAATGATCAATTAAAAGAATGATTAAATTATAGTTGGCTTAACCCATAAATTTACTAGTGATTAGGTAGGAATGCTTTGCTCAAAGCTAAGAAAACAAATATACACCTCATCCTTTGGTTAAGCTTGATATAGCTTGCGTACCTGATAATTAATTAAGGTATAATCCAATCAGATTATGAGTCCAAATTTGCTATTCAACCTGTTGTCCAAAACAAATATAATAGTTGTAATTCAGAAAAAATTTACGATTAATTTTTATATTTAATAAATTTAAATGCAACACAACCGTTAGATTTAGGACATGAAATATGACAATAGATTCGAGTGAATCAAATTATATCTTAAAGCATGCATAAATAGTGATTATTATATTCTGAATTATGTATTTATTCATAGTTAACTTTATCTATAACCGTCATTAATAGTACAACTATTAATCCTACTTGTGTAAATTTTTTTACACTATATATTTTATTAATGATTTGACTATAATAATCTGCTAGTGAATAAAAGGGACCATGGAAAAAATATTTAGTTAATTGTACATTTCACTATATTTGGAGTGGCAAAGAAGAAAAGCTAGCTAGTAGACCCTTTTGGATTCTAGAATAGCAAGTACTGCAAAATAGTGTTCTAGAAGTCCTTTATATTAATTTGGGTACGAGGTAATGCTTTACCTTTATGTTAATTTGATGTCTAAATTTAATTAATTTTTATTTAGATTCGATTATTCTCCATTCATTCATGTGTTTTCTATAAAACGTAGATTTGTCTAATAATTTTTAGAATATTAAAAAAATAATATTTTAAAAGTCTTTAATTAAAAATAATTATTCATAATCCAATCACTAAATATAAATTTATCTTTTAAATTAATTAATATTTATATCCGATTAATCTCCGTCTAAACACGTTAGGCCCTCTTCTTGAAGTCTAAATCCATTTTTTGGATCACAAAATGTGAAAAACTTAAAAGAAAGGCAAAGTTCCTGCAAAAGGACATGAAGTTTTGGTAGCTCAAACCCATAAAATTTAATTTAAAATAATATAGAATTAAGGACTAAACTCTTGGTTTTATAATTTGCATGAGAGTAACTTGTATAGAGAAGTTTGTTGTCTTTGCTCTTTGCATACGTGGGGAATGGGGACACAGTTGACTTTGTTAGAGCTGCTTCAAAAACGGGAAATCCAAACTCATCACTTTCCTCTAGGTTTTAACTTTTACCTCTTTTTCTTTTTTTTTCGAAAGCTGACGAGTGTCATCATTCAATTATATTGAGCCATTAAATTAACTTAATATTGCCTTGTACTTGGTAGTATTCTTATTTCTTAATTTAATATTAATGATTTAAAAATCTTAAAATAAATTTAAATGTCAATAGACGGTATAACATAGAATAACTGAATTTAGACAAAAAAAATAATTACATTATCAATTTAAAAAATAAGCATTATCTATAGATAAAAATAATAAAATTTATACAAAAAATTATAAATTATATATATATATATATATATATATATTATTTTTATTTTTATTTTTGGGATCGTGCACTTTTTTATTTGCATTTACTTGGTATACTTTTCTTAACCCTTGTTGATCTTTGACTGCAGACTGCAGCATCACCTCTGTATCTGTCTCCCCCGCTACAATTTCACTTATCTATGCATTTAAGACTCGCTCTCTTTAATGGAACAGTAATTCGGTGGTCTTTGATGGTATTACTACGATCCTCATACTTGCATGCACTAGCTCTGAAGCCACGCGACTCTCGCCGTCCAAGATCAACACTTGTCCCATAATTAATGCTCAGAACAACCAACACTCCATTATTCAGCATGCTATAGACAATTCCAAAGAGTCAAACCTTTCATACCACTCCTATGTTTCCTTCTTGACTTTTGTCATTTTTCTTTATTTCACACAAAAATGGCAATATTTCCAAAACAAATTCATTCGATTCTTCTTCTTCTTCTACTTCTCTTGATCACTGTTCTGTTAACTGGACATGTTTCATGCAAGAACTCATCAGACTCAACTCTAGCTGTTCTGTTACAAGTGAGACAATCATTTGTGGACGACCCACAAAATGTCCTGCAAGATTGGTCCCAAAACAACACAAATTACTGTACATGGAGAGGTGTTTCATGTGGAAGAGACACTGTTGATGTCTCACTCCATTTACTGAGTCTCAACCTTTCCAACTCGTTACTCGGTGGGTCACTTTCTCCCTCTCTTGGTTATTTGAATGAACTGCTCCTCCTCGATCTTTCTTCTAATCAGCTCTCTGGTCCCATTCCACCTAATCTTGGTAACCTTTCCTCTTTAGAATCTCTGCTTCTCTTCTCTAACCAACTCTCTGGACCCATTCCCAGTGAACTCGGTTCACTTTCCAATCTCCAAGTCCTTAGAATCGGAGATAATGGCTTAACCGGCAGAATTCCGGCCACATTAGGCAATCTTGAGAACTTGGTCGTTCTCGGTTTAGCATCATGCAGCCTCACCGGCCCAATTCCACAGGAGATTGGAAAACTCAGGGCACTTGAGACTTTGGTTCTCCAGCAAAATGAGTTACATGGTCAGATTCCGGCGCAGCTTGGGAATTGTTCTAGTCTTCTTGTTCTTACTGCTGCAGTAAATAATCTAACTGGATCAATCCCAGGTGAATTGGGTCGCCTCAAGAATCTTCAAACATTAAATCTTGCCAATAATACTCTGTCCGGTGAGATTCCAAGTGAGCTTGGTGAATTGAATCAGCTTGTTTATCTGAATTTTCTTGGAAATCAGCTTGAAGGGTCAATTCCAAAGTCCTTGGGACAGTTGGGTAACCTTCAAAATCTTGATTTTTCAGCAAATAAACTCACTGGTGAAATCCCAAGTGAATTTGGCAACATGGTTCAACTCATTTACTTGGTTTTGTCAAGCAATGATCTTTCTGGTTTAATTCCAAGAAATATTTGCTCCAACACGACTAGTTTGGAACACTTGATGCTAGGCGAAAATCGGCTTCTTGGGGAAATTCCGGTGGAGTTGAGAGATTGCAGGGGTCTAAAACAGCTTGATTTGTCGAATAATACACTCAATGGATCAATACCATTGGAGCTTTTCGAGCTGGTTGAATTGACTGATCTCGCTCTTAATAATAATACTCTGGTTGGTTCGATTACTCCATTTGTAGCAAACCTTACCAAGCTGCAGACACTGGCATTATATCAAAACAATTTGAAGGGTAATCTGCCAGGAGAGATTGGAATGCTTGGAAATCTCGAAACTTTGTATATCTATGATAATCAGTTATCTGGGGAGATTCCAATCGAGATCGGTAACTGCTCTAGTTTGCAATGGGTTGATTTTTTCGGAAATCATTTTTCCGGGCAAATTCCCATCACATTTGGAAGGCTAAAGAAGCTGAAATTTCTTCACTTAAGACAGAACGATCTTTCAGGTGAAATTCCCGCCAATTTAGGCAACTGCCATCAACTAACTGTTCTTGATTTGGCAGATAATCGACTATCCGGTGCCATTCCTTTCACTTTCGGATATCTTCGAGCATTGGAACAGTTCATGCTTTACAACAATTCTCTTGAAGGTACTCTCCCCATTGGACTAACCTATCTTGCAAATCTGACTAGAGTGAATCTTTCGAATAACAAATTGAATGGTAGCATAGCTGCATTGTGTAGCTCACATTCATTTCTTTCATTCGATGTCACAAACAATTCATTTGACGATGAAATTCCACTCCAACTTGGTAAATCGCCTTTGCTCGACAGGCTGAGATTAGGAAACAACAAATTCACTGGAAAAATCCCTTGGACTTTCGGAGAAATCCGAGAATTATCACTATTAGATCTCTCGGGCAATTCACTTACCGGATCTATACCTCCTCAGCTATCAATGTGCAAGAAATTAACCCATATTGATCTTAATGACAACCATCTTTCGGAACAACTCCCCTCTTGGCTTGGAAACTTAACTAATTTGGGAGAACTCAAGCTCTCTTCAAATCAGTTTTATGGTCCCCTTCCACCAGAACTATTCAATTGTTCTAATCTTTTGGTGCTTTCTCTTGATGGGAACTCACTTAATGGAACAATCCCTCTTGATATCGGCAAACTTGGGTCCATCAATATCCTCAATTTTGATAGAAACCATTTTTCTGGACCAGTTCCTCCAGTCATAGGCGAATTAAGCAAGCTTTATGAACTCCGACTCTCAAGAAACAATTTTAGCGGAGAAATACCCATTGAGCTAGGACAACTCCAAAATCTTCAAAGCATTCTAGACCTGAGTTACAACAATCTCACCGGCCAAATCCCATTTTCCTTCGGTAAACTGATAAAACTAGAAGCCTTAGATTTATCTGAGAACGAACTAGTTGGAGAAATCCCGGCCCAGCTTAGTGAAATGAGCAGCTTGACCCGCCTGAATCTTTCTTACAACAAGCTTCAAGGAAAAATAGACAAGCGTTACTCCCACTGGCCAGCTGATGCATTCTCCGGAAATTTGCAGCTCTGTGGGACCCCCATGCAACAATGCCACGACATCAATTCTGACAATCACCAAAAGCACTTTAGTCAAACATCTGTTGTTGCCATTTCAGCAATATTGACTATTGTAGCCATTGTTCTTATGTTACTTGGAGCTGTATTATTCTTCAAAAACAAGCGCAAATCCATTAAAAAGGCCAGTGAAATGAGCTTCCCATACTCTTCCAGCTCATCAAAAATACAACAAAGGCCTCTCTTTCCGTATGGAGCTCCCAAGAATCATTTTCAATGGGAAGACATAATGGAAGCCACGGATAATTTAGGTGATGAGTTCATAATTGGGGCAGGAGGATCAGGAACGGTCTACAAAGCTGAAATGCTAACGGGAGAAATCATAGCAGTTAAGAAAATTGCAAGAAAAGATGACCATTTGCTGGATAAAAGCTTTAGCAGGGAAATTAAGACGCTCGGGAGGATAAGGCACAGGCATTTAGTGAAGTTGCTCGGATATTGTAGTAGTAGAGGAGAAGGGCCGAACTTACTGTTATACGAGTTTATGGATAATGGAAGCCTATGGGATTGGCTGCACAAAGAACACATGCATGTCAAGAAGAAGAAGAGCTTGTATTGGGAGATGAGATTGAGGATCGCGGTGGGGTTAGCACAGGGAGTGGAGTACCTGCATCACGATTGTGTGCCGAAGATCATTCATAGGGATATAAAGTCTAGCAATGTGCTGTTAGATCATGACATGGAAGCACATTTGGGAGATTTCGGACTGGCAAAAGCAATTACTGAGAATTATGACTCAGGAATTGAGTCAAACACTTGCTTTGCAGGGTCTTATGGTTACATTTCTCCGGGTAAGAAAAATGGTTTCTCATTTGAAATATATATATATATATATAGACACACACACACACAACTAGGAGTTTTATTCAAAAAAGACACAAAAAGGGGTGTCGATGTGTGAATGAACAAAGCTTTCCTGAACAAGCACGATCTTGGCTAGTTTAAAGCTCAAGCTCTTAAAGAGCCGAGTTCGAGCTCAAAAGAAACAAACTTGTTTAACTTAATAAGCCGAGCTCGAATTCGACAAACTCGGCTCGTCAAAGCTCGCAAATATTTAAAATTGCCCACAAATAAGCTTGAGCTCAATTTGTTTAAAGCTTGAGCTTGGAGAGAATTTGTTTAACTTATCTAGCTGAGCAGGTGTCATCCCAGTGTAAACAAAAAGCAAAGCACCCTCATCTGAAACACAGTGTGTGTGTTTCTTGAACCATTTCATATCAACTTTTAAAAATCTCACAAAGTTTTTTGGTAATGTTTCCAGAATATGCTTATTCGATGAGGGCAACAGAGAAGAGTGATGTTTACAGCATGGGAATCGTGTTGATAGAGCTTGTGAGTGGGAGGATGCCAACTGACGGGAGTTTCGGAGAGAATATGGACATGGTGGGTTGGCTCAAGTCTCGTATTGAAGCGCAAGGACCTGGGCGAGAGGAGCTGATAGATCCAGCACTGAAACCACTTTTACCAAATGAGGAAAGTGCTGCATTTCAAGTGCTTGAAATAGCAGTGGACTGCACAAAAGCTGCACCGACAGAGAGGTCATCGGCACGGCAAGTTTGTGATCTTCTCCTCCATGTGTTCAATGACGGGATGTATCAGTTGGAGAAGACGAGTCCAGATCCATATGTATAGTTCATGAATTAGATTGGTGTTTTTTCTTTTTCTTTTTATTTTTATTTTATGGAGATGATAAGGGAAGGTGTTATTAGCTAAATTTAACTGCTTATTTTTTCTGGGCCACCATCCACCTCTACATTGTTGCAACCTAGAATGCTCATTGTTAAATATTCACGATTGTGGCTTCAATTTCTAAGGATATTTATTGGCGTCTAGTTATTAGATAGCTTAAACCCTACGTGAAAAAAAAAATCAGATATAAGAACCAAGGATTTAGACATAACAAGTCACTTTCATCCCGTGCTATAAAACCAATTTGAAAAATTCAAGAGTAAACTACAAATGTAATAAGATCCCAGGCTACTAACTAGTGAGCCAGAAAGTATGAACCCGAAGGAGAAAGGGCTCTAAAAATCATAATTTGCATCACCGGGATGGGGCATTTATCATACCCCAATTACGATGCCCCGTCAGAACAACACAAAATGCCAAAGAATATCTGAATTGGAAATCTAACAATAAAAAACAGGTACTTGTCAGAAAACAAATAAGAAAATGAAGCATCCACCGGCCATGATGCCAATTTTGCTATAAAATGATCAAGGCGGGGGCCTTCAGTAAAAATGCAAATCTCCAAGACATGTTGCTATTATTTGAAACGAGCAAATTCTGCAAATGCCCGTGTACGGCAGAGGATAATAATGCTTGCTCATTTGAAATGATTCACGAAAATTACTGTAAATGATTCGATTATTAAAGGGCATCTTGGAGCCAATTCACAGTATTTGGTGCATCTCAAAGCTTCTGTGAAGCAAAATCATAATGGAAACAGCCTTACAAATAGAGAATAGAAGGAAAACAAGTAAGCACATGTCTACAACACATGGTAAAAGCAGGGGCAGAAACGAAACTCTTGGAGAGGTGAATGCTAAGACCTGACGTTATTCATTCCAAGCTATCAGGGTGCTACTCATCATCATCTGCAAATACGAGTCCCAAATCCAATTACAAAGAAAACTCAAAAGAAGTTAAATACCCAAATAATGACTGATATTTATATAAAGTTACTTTTTCAACTTTCAAAGAAGCAGATAGACTAGCTTAAACGAGGAAACCAAAAAAATTGCAGGTTACCAGTATGACAACAATTAATCGAATAATAAATTACCCAAACGTCTGAATTAATAAGTTACAAACCACACAACATATTCGCTCATTCTGTTACTGTTACACACTTACGCAGCTGATGTGTTTGAAAATTGTAATAGTTCGAGGAAGAAATAAATGTATTCTAGTTATTTTATGTTTTTGCATGGACTGGTGCTAGTGTGCTAC
>JAUMHB010100574.1:17871-29735 GCA_032359685.1 Pittosporum tobira
ATATATATATATGTATATTTGTTGTTTATCATATGGGTTTTTTTTTTTTTTTTTTTATGCAGGTTCCTTTGACCTTTAGAAATGTATCTGCAAATGGAAAAATGGTATCAATCAGAGCCCAGGTCACAACAGAGGCTCCAGCAACAGTTGAGAAGGTTTCCAAGAAAGTGGACGAAGGTGTGATTACTAATAAATTCAGGCCCAAGGACCCTTATATTGGTAGATGCCTTCTCAATACTAGGATTACGGGTGATGATGCTCCTGGTGAGACTTGGCACATGGTCTTCAGCACTGAAGGTACTATATATAATTATATGTATACATATGATCCTCCTCTAACTTCTTGATTAGCTTTGTATAACATAATTAAATGTATCATTTCTAATATTTTTGGGGTTGATTTTGTTGGTTGGTACGATATCAACAGGAGAGTTACCTTACAAAGAAGGGCAATCCATTGGGATAATTGCAGATGGTGAAGACAAGAAGGGGAAGCCTCACAAGCTTAGGTTGTACTCAATTGCAAGCAGTGCCCTTGGTGACTTTGGAGACTCCAAAACTGTAAGCTTTTTAAAATTCAAGATTCATATAATTTGCAAGTTCTATTATAGAAAGAATCGATACACTTCAAATATAGAAATGCTTTAAATATTAAAAATACCACCCCCGATGCATTTTTTATTACAATTACGTAAAATGATAAATAAGAATCACCAAAGGTTTCATGAATGAGTAAAAACTTTCATGGCTTCATTCCATTATAATTTGCTTGCTTTTGTGGTATCACCTTTGCAACCTAGTAATTCGGCTGAGAAGTAACACAATTCTGATTCCACTATCATTATCTTTATTTTTTGAGGCATTAAGTTGTTAGAACCAAGTTTTTCGCAGGTTTCATTGTGTGTGAAAAGGCTTGTCTACACCAATGACCAAGGCGAAGTAGTTAAAGGAGTATGCTCAAACTTCTTGTGTAAGAATGCGAGAACTCTCTTTGTTTTGATAGAGCTTCGTCTTCATAAATTTTAAAATTTAACTACTATGCGGATTATAGATATGAAATTGTAAACTGGTTCCTTTTCCTGGTATGAAATACCTATATGATGAATTGTTGTTGATAAGTTGGTAGGAAATGCTATGGATACGATTAGTGTGCTCATACATCTCAGTGTTGAAGCACCCAACTCTCAACGCGCCCCCTCATGTGTGGCGTGCTTTTGAACTAAACAAGTGGACACTTTGTATTGGGTGGCGTGCTTTTGAGCGAGTGGAGCATGTTTGCCATTGGGCCATGCACATGATTGAACCTTGCTTCAATATTGAAGCACCCAACTTAAAACCAATTGGCAATAATTAGAGTAACCTCTCATGTTTATATATTGATCCTTAGTTATTTAATTACCCAATGTAGGATCTTTTATCTCAATACTTTGCGTGTTTGAATTCATATTTTAGGTGACTTGAAGCCGGGAGCTGATGTGAAGATAACTGGACCCGTAGGAAAAGAAATGCTTATGCCAAAGGATCCTGAAGCAACTGTTATTATGGTACTTACTACCTAAAATATCTGGCATTACATTTGGTATTTTGAGTTTCATGAATTCAAAACTTATATTGATGATTTTTTTTTAACAGCTTGCAACAGGAACTGGAATTGCTCCTTTCCGCGCCTTTTTGTGGAAAATGTTCTTTGAGAAGCACGAAGACTACAAGGTAGATTAAGAATTTAAGATTGATTGGTTGATGCTTCAGGAACTGTTTGCCCTGAGTACAGAATTACGGCATATAATCAGATGAGAAAAGCAAAGTATAGCCTTGTGAGTTCAGAGTTGTGATAATGCATAAAAAGTTAAAGGAATTTACATCATAACTTTTCTATGCGTGATTAAGGGTTATAAAAGATATTAAAGCGAATCCATATGCAATGAACAAGCAACCAACTACTTCATAAACTTCCCTACAGAATAATTAAGAGTCAATCTTTATTTGATCCCCATCTGTCTTGTACTTGTAGTGCATAGTTATCGAATAATGCATCTAAAACACGACTTGATTTTTGACAAATGCAGTTCAATGGTTTGGCCTGGCTCTTCTTAGGTGTGCCCACAAGTAGCTCGTTGCTATACAAGGAGGTGATTTATTTATTTATTTATTTATTTTTGTGGGGGGAGGGGTGGGTTGCTCACAACCTAATACTCGGGATTAAATTTGAAATTTCCGATTGAAAATGAAATTTACAATATTCTTGCGATTTGTGGGTCAGGAATTCGAGAAAATGAAGGAGAAGAAGCCAGGCAACTTTAGACTCGACTTTGCAGTGAGCAGAGAGCAAACTAATGAGAAAGGAGAGAAAATGTACATCCAAACCCGCATGGCTCAATATGCAGAAGAGCTCTGGGAATTACTCAAGAAAGACAACACCTTCGTCTATATGTGTGGGCTGAGAGGAATGGAAAAGGGAATTGATGACATTATGGTGTCATTAGCTGCTAAAGAAGGTAAGGATTTTTGTCATAATCGCATCATTTTCATCACATTTGTGCGCAATATATAAGTATCCGTCTTTTTATACTCTCTACCTTCCAAAAAAGAGAGATAATTTTTGAATTTTAATGGTCAAATCGCAAAATTTTAAAATTTGAAATTGATATAATTCATTATATGATTGAAAACAACATGTGTACTGATTAAAATTTATGAATTCTCATTAATTTGAAACTCAAAATTTTAAGGTTTGACTTTAGGATTTCAAAAACAATATTCTTTTTTTTCTTTCTTTTTGGAATGAAGGGACTATAAAATGTGTCCTTTATTTGACTAATTTTATGTGTTCTGTTGTTATTCATCATCAGACATTGATTGGGTTGAGTACAAAAGGTCTCTGAAGAAGGCAGGGCAATGGAACGTGGAGGTCTACTAACTGGGGTTTCTTGTACAAATATATGCATTTTCTTGAATTGCCATGCCCCATCTTTACCCGACTTCTCTATGCATTGTGTAGATAGGTAATACCAACCTTTTCGTAATTATTTTTTCATTTTATGCTTTTTTTCCTTTTTTCATTTTCGTTGTAGTAATACTATATTGTTATGGCCTCTTTCCCAAAAAATAATTTTATAATTTTTGAGGGCATGAATCATGAAATATAGTGGAAATGTGGAAAATAACTTCTTCACCTCTCTTTCTACATATGGATTCCAGGATTTATGTAGCCCCTTATTGTCTTTGGCCAATGGTTGCTACTTTATAAAACAATCTCTTTGTATCATATTGAATGTTTTGATTTTTTGATCGTTTGCGGCCTGAGTTTTAAAACTCTTTGAATATAGTGTCATGCATTATTATATATTCTTAAATATATTAGAAAGTATGAAATATAAATATATTAGCTATTTAAAAATATAATAATACATAATTTTTTTGGAAATATCTCAAATTCATATTGAAAATAATTTAAAAAATTAAAACGTTTAATATAGGTACGGAGAAAGAAACGAAGCTACTATATTGTCCCGAGACCTTAAAATGTTACTTACGGGTTTTGATTTTAGAGTCAAAATTTTAAAAGACAATTTCGTTTGTCACTGGTATATGACTGTTTGATAATTCGTTGTAATACTGATGCTTTACGATAAGTGTTAGTATCATAGAAATATATTAAGTAAAATTATTATAAGTATATGCAATGTAAATTTAGTAATTTACTATTAACAAATTAACAAAAAGGTAAGAATTTCATCTTCCAGAAAATAAAATTATTAATTAAATTCAATTAATACAAAAGGAATATCATATAAATTTTATTTTTTTAAGCGACATTATTTTCTCTGTCTCAAAAATATTGCGATAAATTTTATTATTGTGTGGCAATATTTTAAGATATATGAGAAATATATTAAATTATTATAATTAAAAACGTATCATATAAATATATTTAAAATATTTTTTAATATATTTTAAAATTTATGCCTAGCAATAGTTAAAATGTGTGATAAATTTGCTGGACAAAACTGTGTTACACTCTTTTTGCACGGGCCGAGTGACTTCCTTTGATATGGATTTGGGTTGTCTGTTACCCAATTCATAGGCGAGAATCCAATACAGTTTGGGACATAGCACAAATCAGGATCCTAACACCTGATTCATGAGTTGGGAAATGAAAGGAAATGAGAAGAAAAGAAAGGAAAATAATGAAAATCAACAGTTTACGAGTCTAGTTGAGCAGAAAGGATTTATCAGCTCACTTTCTGCTTTTATTTTTTTGCTCAATGATGAGCAGATTCGGGAGGAAAAGCAACCCAGGGTGCCAAATCTTTTCTTAATTCCTTTTCTAACTTTAATAAAACAAACAACAAAATATAAATTAATCAGGTCAACTTATTGTTTTTGAGCTCCAAATATGTTGGTTTCTCCAGTTGATCCGAAGTTTGGAGAGAGATTTGGTCAAAATGGGTCTGCACTACTTTGGATAAAAAAGGCATAGACCATGTAATTGATCCAAAACCTGATTCTTGTTTCAAGGAAGAAATATGCAAAGTTCCCAACGTAGGTCTGCTCAGCACCAGTCCTCCGTCCATCAATGAAAAGAGTGGTTAAAATGTTGCAAGAAATAGGCAGCTCCGAAATCCAGCAGAAGATTGTGAACAAAGATGGGAAATTGTAGCATGAGGAAGGTTCCTGGGGGGTATGATATTTGAAAACAGGGCCAAATGAATAATATATGTTATTTATTTTTTAACTCATGAACGAACAAGAGAACAAAAAAAAAAAAATTATACTTTCTTTCTTGACTCATAAAAAAAATAAATTATTTTAATTTTTTTCTTTTCTTTTATAATAACTATTTTCCTTTCTTTTCTTTTCTTTTCCGACAAACCTCATGAAGTGATTGTAAATCCGAAGGGGAGAGGGAAATAAGCAAATACACTAAAAATCTGAAACCGACATAGAACTAGGGTTCCTTCGCTTGCCGCCTTGGCTCTCTATAAGTATACTCCAACCACGTATCCTGCATACACCACATACAAGAAATTCAATTAGTGTTTAGGATTCATCAATGGCGGAGGAGAAGAAACTTGAGAGAGGAGTGGTGGTTCGTTTCTTCAAGAAGTACGGATTCATCAAACCCGACGAAGGCGGCGACGATATTTTTGTTCATTATACCGATATCAACTTCGACGGCTTCCGTACTCTTCACAAGGGCCAGACCGTCAAGTTCTCCATTCAGATGGGTGATGAAAAAGCCAAGGCTGTTGACGTCACCCCTCTTGACGGTGGTGATCGCGGCGGCGCAGCCAGCGTTGGTGACGGAGGAAAGCATCCTGGAGATCGCCGCGGCGGTGGTGGCAGGTGTTTTAACTGCCGTGGATTTGGGCACGTGGTGAGTGTGTGCCCAAGTAGCCGTGGTGCCGGGGGAGTCCTCTGCTATCAATGTCGGAAGCATGGGCACGTGGCTAGGGATTGTCCGAAAGCTGTAGCTCCTCCGCTAGGAGGAGGAGGCGGCAGCGGCCGTCAAAGGGGAGGTTCTGAGAGGTCTGGAGGCGGTGGTGGCGTCAATAGCGGAGAATGCTACAACTGTGGAGAAATAGGCCATTATAAAAGGGATTGTCGTAAACTCCAACAGTAATTAGTCCTAGCGTTAGTTTGTTTCCGTCTTTCCTTATTACAGTAATTCTTTTTCTCGACGGTGGTTGGTTTAGTTAATGAAATTAAGGATTCAGTGGTTTTTAATCTTCTTGTTAATTTCACATGTTTATAATTTATACCTTTTTTTTTTTTTTTTTTTTTTTTTTTTTAAATTCATATGATGATTTAATACTCTGTTTCTGACTAGCTCTCTCCTTTTATTATTTGAAAGTTAATTTACACGTACTAATTATTGCCGGCCTTTCAACTTTATTAACGAAAAGAATTAGGACGTGTATTAGGACAAAACATCCTCATGTAATTTACTCAATTAAAATATATTATATTAAAATATTTTTTTATTTTATAATATTTAAATTATAATTAAAAATATAATACTCCATCCATCTGAATTTAATTATTCTAATTTACAATTACACGTTCATTAAAAAAAAATTAATTTTTCAAAAATTCCCTTCGTAATCTAACTAATCAGAATGATATGATTTGTTATATGAGTGAAACCAAAAAGAGTTTGATGAGAGTAAATAAGTTTTATATTTTAATGTGTTATAGTTTTAATAAGAGAGTTGACTAATTATATATGAGTAAAATTGGAAAAACTTGACAAATATATATATATATATTAATTAATTAAAGGAAACTGGGACAAACTAAAATAAAAATAAAAATAAATGAAATAGGACGGAGGGAGTATATTAATAGATTAATTTTACTAAAAAAATAATTAATTTATGTTTTATAATCTTAAAATCCATGCCATATTAATTATTAAAATGGGAGCATAATTTAGTAAATTATATCCTTTGACAAATAGTGTCTTGTTAGAATATAATTATTGATGTATATAAATATATACGAGAGATACTTTATCAAAGATAAAAGAAATAAAGGTGACACAAATTAATGTAAACATTTTGGATGAATTATTCGTTCTCGCACATTTTCATTGAAATGCATTGCTTTATTTATAGAGTAAAAATTGAATGAAACATTTCATGTTTGTTATAACTTTCTCTAACTTAAGTTTATACTTTGATATTTACGCACCAAATTTAGAATTATTATTATTATTATTATTATTTTGCGCTAAATACCAAATTTAGAATTAGACTTGTGACAAATGTTAGGAATCATCATTGTACATGTACTACAATGAGAATGAATCCAAATGACTTCCGAGGTTTTGATGCTTTCTTATGAGCTTTTCAGAGATCGGGAATTTATTGTTTTGTCAAGAGTTCCTTATTTATTTAAATTATTAAAATATGTTTGAGCTGCATTAGTTTTCATCCTGGTGCACTGCACCATAGTATTTAGAAAAAAAAACTTTAATATTTTTCTCAAATATATATATATATATATATTTTATTAATTTGTAAATTTTAATATTGTTATATATTTGTGCTGATTAATGAGCCGAGTCGAAGAAAGATAATATGTTGGGACCATATATTTGTAATTAAGAGTTACAGTGGACAAATATTTTAGAGGTTTCGGAAGGCTTGTTCATTTGTATCCTTGAAAAACACTAGAATATCATAAATTACACTCAAAAGAAACATATAGCATTATTTGGAAATTAAGCCACCAACAACAATAATTAGATTAAAGGCATAATATTTAGATACCATATAACATATTTGATTCTGTCGTCTGTAAGAATTTCTATTTTTTTTTTTTTTTTTTTTATCATTTAAGTAGTATCTAGTAATATTAGAAAAATTAACAAAATAGTGATTTCCAGGTAGAGAGAATGCATAAAAATATATTATTTAAATTTCATTAAAAAAAAAATTATATATATATAGACTCGATTAACTCAATTGAGTTAATTCGGTCATTTTTTTGATATTAAAAAAATTAATCATTGTAGTTGCCAATATTTGAACTTAGGTCATTTCGATAGATTACGAGTAAGTTTACCACTCTATCAAACTCAAATGATAAAATAAATTCAAAAATATTAAATATTGTATGTTCGCTTAATGATATCTAAATTTGGTTTTTTATTATTTCAAGTATACATACTTTTCATTATCAACACATTTATTGGAATTATCACTTAACTATATTTTAATTAAAATTTATTAAACCTAAACCTCTAACAAATATATAAATACAAATTTATTACTAAAAAAAATATTATCAATGAAAATAAATATGAAGTGTCTATTATTTTTTATTATAATATATGTTAAAGAAATCACCATTAGCCTATATTTTAATTACAAATTATTAAATCTAAACCTCTAACATATGGAGTATATAAGTACAAAATTGAATTTTTTTATTAATATATTGTTTATTCTACACACCTATTTCCATTCCATAATGAAAAATGTCAATAGTATTAACAAAAGTATTATTATTAAAAGTACGTATGACATATCTATTATTTTTCATACATAATCTCTGTTAAGTATATTGGTAAGTTTAATTATATATAAGAATTAAAAAATGAGCAACAAAAATTCAAAAATTTACAAATAACTTTTAATTTGTTTTTGTATATGAACATAAATTCAATCAACTTTAAAAAATTATAATAGATTATTATTAGCAAAAAATAAAATCAAATGGTTTGTCTTAAAATAAAATTCAAAAAATTATTTATCAAATAAATAAATAATTTTAAAAAATATATACATAATATTAACTGTTTTAACTTAGAAGTAATTAAATATCTAAAAAAATTGCATAAATTACATAAAATATTATAATATTTTAATAAACAATTGTGTCTAATCTGGATAACGTCGGACGTTCGAGTTAATTGTCCAAACGAACGGCACCTTATATGGTTGAACCAATGATCAAATTTTATTTTATTTTTGGAACCAACAGATGAAGTTAAAATTTTGTACCAAAAAAAAAAGAAAAGAGATCAGGTTAAAGTTTGTTTATAGTTTTTAAGTTTAATATGAGTGGTTATTATTATTCATTATTTATAATTTATGGCCCACTAAAAAAAATAAATTATAATTTACTGTAAATAATTTTCATAATAATTTGTGAATATTTAATATTTTTAAATTAGTGATTCTTAATATTATTTAACTGTAATATTATATATAGGTTATAGGTTTTGAATTGAAAAGAAATTTTATTACGTAAATTTTGCGTTGATTTTCATAAAAGTTTTGTGTTATATTTACAACAATATAGTTCATAATCATTTTTTTGATAATTATGGTGTAGATTTATCTAATAACTCATAAGACAGCAAGCGCGTATAATTACGCCATTTCCATTTGGTAACGGAAAGGGTCTCTTCGCAATCCTTTAGATGTGTGTGATTCACCAGATTGAGGGGGGCAAGCTCGATCAGGAATGGTGTTTAGAAGCCCAAATGGATTTTAGAAGCCTACGTAATTTTTTAAAATAAATAAATAAATAAAAAGTACCTACGTCACAATTTTATTGTTTTAATTTTTTGTGTTGAAGCTTTATGCCACACTTTAGTTAAGTTGACGTATCAACCGCCGGTGCAGCAAATCGTTTTCCCATGCCTGAACTAATACAACCTGGTTAATGTAATTTGATTATTTATTTTTGTCTTTGGAAAAAAATTATGCATTATAAGCTAGCATGCGAGTGTACGTAACAATAAACGTGTCTTAGGAAGAACTAAATACAGACCAATGCATGGCATTTTGGGGGGAAACCAATGATTGAAAGGAAGAATAGCTAACAGTAAAACTGAATCTTAACCACCTGAATGGCGGGCATACATACAAAGATGATTTGGACTCCGAAAGTTTACCGTGAAATTCTGATTAATAAAGGGTAGCAGTGGTATTTGTCGTAGTTGGGCCACGATTCATCACCATTAATAAATCCCTGATGCCGCCTCCAGACTTCTGTGTCATAAATCTCATCAATACTGAAATGCAGACCGCCCTCTTTAATTTCCACTAAAAAATTATCCAACGAGTCACCTCTTCTAGGGCTAAAAAACAAGGCTGTAGAGGGACTATCCTTTTTTAACAACCACTTGAGAGTTGTAGCAAGGCCCTTGTGGAATTCCTTAAAGAAAGTGCTGCAAAATGATGAAACAGTGTCAAGAAATGTACAATCAACTAAAGTTGTACGAAGACAAGAGAACTGTGCTAGTGAGTAGTAGCATATCTATCTATTTCACTTATATGAAGGAAAGCGGGATTCGTAATGCATACCAAGTTGTAATGGAAATTTCAAAGAGAATAAATTGTGTTTCTGAAGAGTACTTACCAGTCACTTCCCACAATAAGATCAAAAGTGTTGGAAATGTCTGAGATTTCCTCCTGATTCCAATGAAGCATCAAAGATTTCACTTTTGTAGGGCCAAAAGCACCAGAGTTTGAATTTATGTTACGCTGTATATCTGCATGCTAAGAACCTCCATTCTGAATCCAGATGAAGAAACTATCAAAAGACATCTGAGCCAGAACCGGTGAGGTCTTTTTGATGCGTCAGGTGAGATCTAGACTCCACAAGAGCACGACGTGATCTAGAATAACTCTAAAACCAATCCCTATTTTTATTTGAATTATGACATTACAGCACTACACATATGCCTTCCCTAATTTCCTCAAGTTAGTTAGACAACGGGGCTGACATATTGATATAGTTTCACTTTACGTAAAACCCTAAAGCTACCAAATTAAAAGGATACAATCAACCACTTGAGGATTTCCATCTGATATCACAACTTCTAATGCTTCAGCGGCCATTGCAATAACTAAGCCAGCTAGTCCATACCCTGATCCTAGTTCAATGACCTTTTTGGATCTGCAGAGAATACTAGTGCTCTTACGGATCCAATGAGTAATATACAAGATGTCCACAAAGGAAGCATCAAGAACAACAGAAAATTCACAGAGACATGATGTTTATAAACCTGAACAGGTCTGCTTGTGACAAGCAATAATAAGCTAGGACTTCTTCTGATGGCCAAGGACCTGTTCAATTGAATGTGAAAAAGAAGTAACTTACTTTCACACATATTAAGCAATAAAACTTTTTCAAAGCCATAAACGTGGAAAATCTTGTACATGTATATGTGTGTAACTCTCTAAAAGCTTTGAACTTGTTTGAGGTAAAACATGAATTGATTCTAATATATGTGTAAAAGAGAAAAAGGAATTCTTGAGATTTGAATCCTACAGCCCATGAATAAGAAGAATTTGAAACCTAATCACTAGTCAGCACCTAGAGTGGGTACTTAAATTCTAGAACCTAGCTTCTAACTGGGGATCCTTTGAGTCGGACCAGGTAAATGGAAATTGAGTCCTCCACTAGTACCAGAAAAGAATGTTCACCACAAATTCCCTGAATTTAAGCCCACATTTTTAAAACAAGAAACTCAGTTCCACCTTATGCTTCCAAAGATATTCCTTTTTATTCTACTAGCTCAACACAGAAGACCAACATAAGTAAATGTACAAAGAAAATATAAAATCTTTAAGAAAGGCTACCAAATGACAAGGCATGCTTATTGAATGCAAAGGGAACTTACAAACAAGTCCTGTATTGTCAATATCATATCTGTTGCAGATCTCAAAATCACCTAAGACAGCATTATTGCCCACTCTCTGACTACAACAAATCAATCACAACCGAACGACATCATTATCCACAACAATAAATTACGAAAGGTAGTTTATGAAACCCTTACAATAGATAGAGTTTAGGGCAATTGGGAATAGGCAATGTATAGCAAAAACAAGCTTCTCTTGAACTGATCACTGATGCGTGATTTGGTGTGTCGCCTTTGAGCTGATGATTATCCACTAAACTACATGGTATTAAATTGAACCCTTGATTGGTCTTCCTAGAAATCTGCTTAATCTCAATTTCAGTTTTTTGCTTCTCTGCCAATGAGTTTATAGCTCAATTAACACCTATATATATATAACTCAATTACATCAATTATATATAGAGTGAGAGAGAGAGTACCGGTGTGAGGAGAAGAACGCCGCAGAAGGGCGCGACGAAGGATTCCCCACCGAAGAGACGAAGCCGAAGTAGCCTCCTCCCCCATTGTTTCCTGAATTTCCTGTTTGCTCAGTTGATTTCGTATTTGTCACTTCATTTGCACGGTCAACAACTACTCATTATCGTTTTATTTTTTTCCTTTTTTTTTTCTTTTGATTATCTTTTAAATAATTCTCCAAAAGTTTGATAAAATGAGTTTTTCTTTTCTTATTTTCTTATTTATTTATTTATTTTGTAATTAT
>JAUMHB010100575.1:0-10266 GCA_032359685.1 Pittosporum tobira
AATAATTAAATAATAATTTAAAAAGTTAAAATTTGAAAAATACAATATTATACTCTATTCTTATGTTTTGGCACGCTATGATTTCAACGGCGCTATCCGTTTTTCCATACGACGCTCTGGTCAAAAAGTCAACTCTGGACTAGGTCAAATCAAAAATCTGACGGCGTTGGGTCACTATTTTTCGTGCTGATCCCAAATCTTTGATCGGTTTATGATTTTGAGCACTTTTCAACTTTCGGGTCAAAATGACCAAAATGTCCCTAGGTACAACTTTTCCCAAAAATGACCAAAGTGCCCTTGAGCACAATAATTGTCAAAATGACCAAAATGACCTTGAGCATAAATTTTATCCAAATGACCAAAATGCCCCTGGTCATTATATTACTATTTTAATTCAATTTCTTGAAACGTAGCGACACAGAAAATAATTTCACTAAACATCATAAGAGGAAATTTTTATTTTATTAATTGTTCACAAAATTTTGGGTTCTTACATTTGTGCTCTTTTGGATTAACTAAAAAGAAGTCGGCGATGGCAGCCAAAAAAACCTACGATGGAGGTTTTATGGTATTCAATAAGCTTATGATAGGGGCCTTGATATCATATCAACAAAAAGAACGGAAGCAAAAAACTTTATTATTTGATGATAAAATAATGATACAAGGGTGATATTTTATAAGCATGAGAAAACTCAAACTATATAAACATAATAGACTTTTTACGTAGTCCATGGGCTTTTAATTTTTAATATTATTACAGTAACACAAAGACAAAGCTAGTCCGTACGCCTGATCTAGTTAAACTATTCTTAAAACGGTCGCTGAATATATACCACACAGGAATTAAACAGATCAAGAAATAACATTACACAAAATCAAGAAGCATGGTTAAGCTTTCCGAGGGTTTCATCGGAAAGTTGCTGGCTTTGTTTGTCTCTGTTTCTTTGACAGGAATTAGTTCTACTGAGGCTAGAATTCGCCGGTATGAATGGGAGATGAAGTATGAGCTTAGGTCTCCTGATTGTTATCGAATGCTTGTTATTGGCATCAATGGAAAAACACCAGGACCAACAATCAAGGCCAAACAAGGCGATACCATCACTGTCAAGATCAAGGACAATTTATTAACCGAAAATATTGCAATCCACTGGCATGGAATTTGACAGGTGAAGTTCTTGTGTACAATTTTCTTTTACCACTGTCCAACTAAGAACTTAGTTTAACAACTGAATTAAATAAATAAACATTTATTCATTTATATAATTTATTCTCAATTATTTGTTCAAACTTTTTGATGAGTTGGAAACTAAACAGTAATTTGTTGTACTATATTAAATATTTATATTAATCTTTTTATGTGATTAAATGTAAATGGGAACGGATTGGGCTGATGGAACTAAAGGGGTGACTCAGTGCCCAACTTTGCCTGGAGACAACTTCACCTATGAGTTTGTGGTGGATAAGAGTAAGTATCAGTAGTCTCACTACAGTAAAAGGCTCAATTTCAGAGCCTTATATTGATAATTTAATTATTTGATGTTAATAAATTATTTAATATACACATTAATTATATAGCCTGGGACATACATGTATCATGCACATTACAACATGGAAACGGAAGCTGGTTTGTATGGATCAAGTATCGGTTCCTGATGGGGGTAGCCGAGCCATTCTCATATGATTACGATACAAGCATTATTCTTAACGATTGGTACCGCTTCAGCACCTACGAACAAGCCGTCGGCCTTTCCCCAATTCCCTGTGTTTGGGTTGGAGAACCTCAGTTTTTGCTAGTGTTTTATTTCATGTTAATTAAATATTACATCCGTTCTAAAATTAGATATACTTATTTCTTTATGACATGTTTTAAAATTAGGGATAAATTTATATTTAAGTATAATAAAAAATAATATTTGTGATTTATCATTTTAATATAATTGTAAATGAAATTTCACCAATTCTCTAAAAATAATTTGTCTTAAAATTACTTTCCTTTTGTGTGAAAATTGTGATGGAATATTTATTTTTTTAAAAACTTTGTTTTTCTAAGATGTCTTCTAATTTTGGAACAAAGCAATTATGATATTGTTGTACATTGTTTTAATTTGGTTTCTATGAAATATTTCAATCACTTTTGATTCAAGGAAGAGGAAGGTACATGAGTATCGATTTGTATTCAGGGTCTCTTTCATCTTACCTAGGGTTGTTTTAGGTGTTCGATGTTCTGTGTGATTTTGATTGTGATCTTCAAATTTGGATGAGACTGTAATTAGAGACTAAAATAAGATGTACGTACATGTTTATAAATTTCACTTGGTTTGTGTATTCATAGTTTCAACTGTGAGATTAATATCGAATTGTGCCTCTGCTGTATATATGTATATTATATACATGCTAAATATGTAAGTCTAATACGCATTGGATATTGGGAGAAACTACTTTGGTTGTTTATTCTATGATAACCCCCATTTCACATAAATGTTTTGTTTGTCGTTATACTCATTTGATAATATCCCCATGATTATAGATGTGCTGCTCATTTGATTGGTCATGTTTCTGTTTGTTATGATCTATTTATTTAGTTAATTTAGGAAGAATTATAATGACCCAAGTTCTGTTAAAGTTGAAAAACTCAGTTTTCAGTGATCTTAGATAAATCATTGGGAGGAAAACCTGAATAATTTGCTGGCATAGTAAATCAAGTAGGTTGTACTTTCGAATTGCATCATTATATTAGTAGTCAAAAATAGTAGATGCATCACTAGCGTATACATTTAGCTTAAAACTCTCCAAAAATCAGGGTAAAACATTGAAACTAAACAAAATGACCCAAAGTTCTTCACTAATAGTAGGCTAATATGGGGGTTATGTATGGCTTTATGCAATTCATTTGCCCTGCCAGTTTGTTATGCATCATCAGTCCCATCTTCTATGTGTTTTGCATCATCTTACATATCTTTTCCCTTATACATCCTTGCTGTAATTTTCTAAAAAGTTTTCTTTTGCCCCCCATTATGATGTAGGGTTGTGCGTGCATCCTGTTTATAAAACTAGAGTATCTATATCTTCTTTTTTGAAGCTTTGATTTCAATTGAGTCACATGGTGCTCAAATTGACTTTTTGATGCCATTGATATTCTACACTGTCATTGATGCCAAATTAGAACTGTTACATAAAAGCTTTAATATTCCTCTCGCTATATTAATTCTTGAAATATGAGTTTAAGAACCTATTTGACCCGAAAGGGATCGATGGACTAAACAAATAACTTAAGAACCCATTTGGTTAGAATGGTTTTCTGTATATCTATTTCTCAGTTATTTGAGTTTAGTGGTAGTGATTTCTTCAACTTGATATCAATTATTCATTGATTTGTCACGGGGAGCATTAGTAGTGTTAGCGCAAGAAGTTTTATTCATAAAAAAGGGAATTGAAGGGATTTCTTATTTTTCCAGTATTTGTGGTATGGAACATGGCAGTAGATTGATTGGGCTTATCGACTAATTTCCATTAGAATAGCTGTTTTTTTAGAGCTTATCTTTCCATGACATTATGGAGACTTGAAGAGACATCAAGAAATGGACATTTAGTTTGTTATCAGTTGCAAAGTTGTAGGCAGTAAACAGTTAAGGTTTATCCAAGTGATTCGGTGTTTTTGTATTTCTTGGCATCAATTTCTTTGTGTTTCAGTGACCGTGCCGGGATCATATGAACTTATGCAGTCCGATATGTATTCAAACCTTTTGGATATTGTTCTTACAGGTACAAAAATTTCGCTTTTGCCAAATTTTTTTTTTTTTTAAAAAAAGAAAAGAAAAAAAGAGAATAATAATAGTAACAAATCTTTTGGATATGCTTAGATTGCTTAAATACCTATATCTTTTTGAGTTATGTACTTCTTTATTATGCTCTAATGCTAGACCTTTTAGCAAATTCAACTATTTTGGTGCCAATTCTAACTCATTCTATAGTCACTTTCTCGTCTGTGAAAACCCATACTTTTTCCCTCTTTCTTTGCAAATGTAGTCTTGCTTATGAAAAAGGCTTGGCTCGACAGTTTCTCTAGTAGAAAAAATATAAACTTTATTTGTTCTGCTATTTTATTTGCCAATAAATCAAAGATTCACAACTATATTTTTATTTTATTTATTTTTTTCATTGTAATAATCGTGTAAGATTTGTATATATTTCTTCTGCATGCCACGCCCGGAAGAGGGGCCTTCTCTTCAACAACTCTTATGGTGTAAGAAAAACCTACATCGGTTGCTGGATAAAATCATTACTAGAAAAGTCTGTTCTACAACCACTTGCTTGCTCTTTTTTCTTTTTTTCCGTTTATATTTGTGCGAGCGTGTGTGGGTGTATGTTTGCCTTATCAACGATGAAATTTTCATAATTCGTTTATAACTTATGACCTTTGATGAGTAAAAATTATCGATCTATCTTTTTTCTTTTTACCAAAATGCTTTGCTTGACAGCTTTTCTACTCCATCAAATTGCCATCCAAGTTTGCAGGTACATTTTCATACATGTATACAGTTGGCTGACAACCAACATCCACATATTTTAATTATGGAAGGTAATTTACACAGTTACACTGCCCTTCTGCAGTTTCTAACTACGGAAGGTAACTTTACGGATGTTGGCTTTGAGCCACTTGTGATTATATATGTATCTTTTCCCTATATTATGTAAGAGATAAAACTACTGACATTACTGAACCAATATTTTCTTTCCGTTTGTGTCTAATTATCAGATGGATCATGGAGAGATGAGGAATGAAGGGTGGACCCCAGTTTCATAGAACATGGGTGGGAAGGAACTCATGAGCTCTTCAGCACAAAACCAGCTACTAATGCAATTTGGTCCTAGGATCAGCCCATACAGGTCTTCTCATAGATGTCTTTGTACTAATTGCTATTAACTACTTTTTAACTTGTCAAAGTCAATTTTGTGAAATCCAGAATCCAGGGTTGATGAAAATTCATTTATGTTTGTTCTCAAATGTACCCAATAAGAAAAAAAAAGGAAAAATCAAACTCACTTATGTTTTGGAAAAACAAAATTTGCAATTATAATACTTTTATACAGTTAACTATATTCATGGTTGTATTGAATCAAATCTGATTAAATTATAGGATTAGGAAACATTATTTAGTGTATAGTACATGTTTAACTTGATTTTAGCATTAGTATTTGTATTAATTACTGCATTTATTTCAACTTTTGGAAGTTTAGAAGCTGGTGCCTTGGTTATACATCAGTGTAATTTTTCTAATGCAGTTAACATGATTATGGTATCAGTTAAACTTTTCTCAAAACCATTTTCATAAAAGTAAAAACTGTGCCATCTCTTGATATTTTTTATCTGCAAATTATCCTACCTGCCTAGTGAAGTGATAATTATTTGTGACAAGATGACGACCTGTAATCTATGCAGCCCCCAGGTTCCTGAGAGTATGTATGTATATCCAGAGCTATGTGGTCAAGTAAAAAGAAAAGAGGTTGTCGATCAAGCACCTGCTTGGACATTCAAAGTTCCCGTTGCCGGTTTACCTGCCACGCACCAGCAAAATTAAGCAGTGGAAACTCTGGAAACCCTAAATCCACAATCTATTAAACCAATTCAGGTACTATAATCATTATATTTTAATGAAGTTGTGATACCTCCATCCCACATCAAGTAATGTGGGTTAGATTGATCTCTTTATAAGGCTTAAGTTTATTGGTAAGAGTACCATAATTTACTCATTACTTTTAGTTGAACTAAATGTGTTCTAGGACAGTCGATCAAATCTTATTTAGACTTAAGTTGTTACAAAAGTTTTGTTCAATAATTTTAAACTTTAAATTTCTCTTTAGTTTTCGCGTAAATGTCTAAAAATTCATGGCCGCAAGCCTTAATGCTAATGAATTATATATATGTATGCCAACAAAAACCAAGGGACCTTTTTCCCTTAAGTGTTCACTGAAATGAATTTATGTTGTTAAGTGCACCTTCAACCGAGGACAACTTCAGTTACAAATAATTTTAGACATTTAATTAAAATGCTAAATATGTGACATTTTTCTTGTACTATTAAGAAATCAATGCATTGTATCTCTGTATTTATGCATTCCTTTTGAATTACTAACCCCTCATAAAAATTAGGGCGTACTAATCTCTATTATATACCATGTTTGTGGCAATTATTGTTTTAGATGTATGCTGTGTTCAAGTTCTTTAGTTCTACTCACTCTGCTATGACGAGGAACCGGTATGAAGCCTTCGACATCTTAGTTGAGTACCCGGCTCACTCGAAGCAAAAGGCACGGTTTGGTCTCATGGGAAGTGACACTTATCAGTGCATCGAGAAGTGGTACCCCTTATAAGTTCATTTCAGAGGACTTCGGAGTTGGAGTTTCTTTATTCTCTTTATATTATATTATTTTATTTATTTTTCATTATTGTAGCCAACCATGATTTTCATGCCAAATCATTTTGCATGGATGTGTTAGTGCACATAGTATTGCTCTACTTTCCATTTCGCATTCAGTAATTAATAATCCCTAAGCAACAAAGATGAGATTTGAACAAAATAATTTTTGGGTTGGGCCATAAGCTTATCCAGCCCACCATTTCTGGTGGTCATCTTTGGATTCTTAGAAATCAAAGAATTTTCTCCCCGCCTACTCCTTTGAATCAGGTGATGAAAGACGTTTGGGGGCATGTTATGCAGCACCTAGCTTAAAGGGCAAGGTCTCTTAAATAGGAAACTCCCAAAGAGATCCTATGGATCTCATGGTCTCCTCCTCCTCTACCTCCAGGCTTTCTGAAGGTTAATAGCCGATGGGAGTGTCATAAAAAGTGTTAACCGAGGAGGTGCTGCTTGGGTCATTAGAGATACCACATGAAACTGGACAAGTGGTACCATCCGCTGGCTCTGAGGTATGTCAGTATCTACCGCTGAGTTATGGGGTTTAAGAGATGGACTCCATAATGCTTGGAACTTAGGCTATAGGTCCATAATACACAAAAGTTGTCTAAGATATGCTAATTTCAAATGTGCCTATCTTCTCTCATTTAATGGCAATTGTAACTGACTACAAGCAGCTACTCAAGCGGCAATGGGTGGTTCAGGAGGCAAACCGGCTTTTGGATAGACTGGCTAAGGAAGTAACACAGCAGGATAGCAATACGTGTATTATAATGAACCGCCAAGTTTTGTCATAAATACGCTTAGGTCTGATCAGGCAGGGATCAAGACTTCTAGCCTTCTAGGATGGTTCCGTCCTCTTAAGCGCCACCTGTTGTGTTTTGTTCTGGTTTTCTAGTTATGTTCATGTTGTTGTAACATTTCCTGTTTCTTGTACTTGTTTCTGGTTCTAGTATATATTTTTCCTTGAGCAAAAAAAAAAAAATGCTCATTGTTGGATCCCTACAATGTTCAAGATCAAATGTTAGTTGGAATACGTAATAGAAGCTGGAATGTTAGGTTGTTAGCCCATGATCCATGGTAGCTGATCCATAAATAAACCTCTAAATCAAAAATATATTTTTTACTTTTGGTTAGTTTGTTTCATCTTTATAGCTACTTGTCTAATGGACACATCGATTGATGTGGAACTAAAATCATCTATAGTTATAGAGTCGTAACTCAGATGTCACAAACTAGTTTGTAAACCTCGTGCGGCGCTTCAAGATCATCTCCAAGACTTGACATGAGGTTCATTGTTGCAATCAAGATAATTAGCAATTTACGTGTTTGCATAGACAGTAGAACGCGTCATCAACACATGTACAAAAAGCGATGGGCTCTCACAATAATTTTGGCCCTCTTGTTTGTGCTAGAAAAATGGTCCGTGATACTTTTCACCATGCAATTTTGCAACGTCTTTGTTACAGGGGTTGTTCGGCCACTTTCTCTCACTAGTCACATCATCTAGCCACAACATTCTACAACTATGTCTTTTGTGCTCGTATTTCACTTCTCTTGTGGCCCGTCATATAGGTATAAGTTCCAAACGAAAAGAGCATGATCATAAACACTAGATGAGAAACATATCTGACTAAGAATAGTACTGAATTTAGCAAACCATGTTCTAGGGCCTGTTTGAGCCTATAAATAACTCTATTGAGTTTACACACATGATGAGGACAATAAGAATACTCTCGAGGAGGTTTTATAAATATTTCCTCTTGCAAATTACCATTAAGAAAATGATTCTTAACATCTATTTGCCATAGATGCCGATGGCAAGCTACAACAACAATAAGTAAACTACGAACAAATGTGAGTCTAATAACAGGAGCGAATGTCTCTTTATAGTCAATGTCATATTCATAAGTAAAGCCTTTTGCCACAAGTCGAGATTTATATCTTTTTACTATACTATTTGATTTAGTCTTGATCTTATAAATCCATCTATAACCAACTACTATTTTTCCAGTAGATAAGGTAACCATATCCTATGTGTATGTTTTTATCTAATGCCTGTAATTTCTCAATCATTGTTTGCTACCACAGAGGATTAGTATTAAGTTCTTTGTAGGATTGAGGCTCATGTAAAGATTGGATAACATAGGGTATATGATAATCACTTAAGCAAAGTGGATGTTGTTTTACCTAAGTGGAATGCCAGATAAGCTCAATGATTGGATGAGATGCAGAACTATCATTGGAGATAGATTCTTGGAATTGATTTTCTAGTATAGGGGACAAAGGTTGTGTGAGCTTATGAGAAGAATAATGCATTAAAATCTTTAGAAATAGAACTTGCAAAAAATCATTATAGAATATCTTAAGGAATGGATCAGTGAAATGAGATATAATTGTTTACATATTTATCTCAAATTTAGACATATATGAGAATTTTTTATATTCCCAAAAAGTCACATCACAAAAGACACGAAGTCATTTAGAAATAGGATCCCGACATTTATATCCTATATGTTTTATACCATACTCGAGAAAACAATACAAATGAGCATGAGGTTCTAATTTTGTGTGTTCATGTGGCTGAAAAAGAATGAAACAATCGTAGCCAAAAACTTTAAATAGATCGTAAGGTGGAGGCGAGCCATATAATTTTTCATATGAAGATTAATGATCTAAGAGAGGATAACGAACCTTGTTAAAAGTGTAAGCTGATGTTAAAGCTATCTTTCTCCAAAAGAATTCAGGAAGGGACATGTAATAAACAAGACATGCATAGTTTCCAAGATATGTTTGTGTTCAACATGACCATTTTATTGAGAAGTATGTAACGCTGTAGACCCAAACACATTGGCCCAAGAGTACCAACCAAGCCCACTAACTCACCACAAGCCTGGCCAAAAAACTTAAACTATTAAGTATTCTTAGTAGTGAACTAAATCATAAGGCCACTACTACTCTCAAAATCAATGTGAGACGGAGTATCACAATCTCCCCAACTTAAATATTTGACGTCCCTGTCAAGCCAAAACACAAATTAAATCAAACCTCAGGCAATATAACCACACTTCTAGCTAGGTTAGGCTCTGATACCATTTATAATGCCCCAGACCCAAACACATTGGCCCAAGAATATCACAAGTATCACAAACGTGTGGGATGGAGTATCACAAATATCAGGACAATATCTAGGGGTAATGATAATCTTCGATGAAAAAAAGTTGAGGAATTCAGTTTCTTTATATTCCATTACATCATCGGTGCGAAAAAACTTTAACATTATGAGATAACTGAGTTTTGATCATAATTAGTTGTAGACGAGTGTATAGGATCACTTACATTTCTCGAAGTTGTAGGCGAGTGTATAGGTTAGCTCAAGAAGTTTTCCTACAATAACTAAAGAATTATTGGATTTTAAAATATTAAATAAAATGTCAGAGTATAATTAGTTAATATTTGGAATATACTATGAGTGAGCCCAGGCATTATTACCAACCATGAGTAAACGATATACACATTATTTTATAGTAATTTTGTATCAAATTTTAGTCACCTTATTATTATTTTAGCACAAGTATTAAAATTCCCCTTATTTGGCCATTAGTTAAGAATCAAAACTGTGAATAGAGTGGAATTTGAGTTTGATACCAAAAAAAAAAAAAAAAAGACTTTATATTTACTTTCATTGTGTGCACATGTGAGATTATGGATAAAAATAACGTATTTTATTTTTAATGTAGGCAAATAACTTTACTATAATTTGCAAAATAAAAATAAAATGTGAGATCCCGGAAATTGAAAATGAATAACATGAAAACAAATTGTACTTTTGGATTGCAAATTTTATAAA
>JAUMHB010100586.1:0-10265 GCA_032359685.1 Pittosporum tobira
TATGTGATATAAATTCTGTTGCATTTGATAGGGAAAAGGGGCATGATAATTTTAACCTTATGGTGGGACGATTTGGAGATTGCATGGAAAGGGTGATGACGACTGATGATTGCAGCATGTTGTGTGTCTATTTTGCTACTATTAATTTCGGTTGAATCAATTGTACCCATTTCCTTACTGTTGAACAAGGTTTGAGAATTGTTATTTCCATGACTAAGATCACACATGAAGATGGGATCCGCTGGTAGTGTGACCCACCTACTATCGGTGGGAGTATCCAATTATGTTGTGGAAACATCACTATTCACTCCCTAAACTTTTTATCTATGTTTAAATATTCAATTTGTGATTTTTCACCTTTTTAAAACTAGACTTATATCTGTTTGCTGCTAGAGGGGCATAAAGTCATACACATTATTTGGTAGTGTAGTAGATAACGGGTTATAGGGTGATAAAATGTTAGGCTAGTTATGTCGATAATCTCAGGCTTAGCAGATTATGAATATTTTATCTTTGACAATGATACTAGCTGTAATATATGCCAACTATTAGAGAGACTTAAAATGGATAAACATGAGAGACAAACTTAGATGGTGCTCTGAGCTTTTAAGAGTAGAACATGTTCTTGATTCGTGAACTACAGGCATTTATTCTAAATTTATTGATATAAAAATGTGCCAAAAATTGCAGAGCTGTGTGTGCAGATTATCCATTTCCTATTTGAATTTGGTTGGTTTCTGTATATAGTAAACCTATGATAAGAGCCGTTGATTGCATTTTATGCTTTCATTCTGTTGATTGCTGGTGCTTAATGGTCCTTTATTATCGTCTAGCATTTGAAGAAATGCTAGGAATCAGGCAAGGAGAATGCAAGTCCAGTAGTTTGGTGGATGTCTCAAAGGACTGCTCAAAAGATTCAAATGAATGTCTGAAATTATTTGCAGATGACCTTCTCCCGGTATAGTTGGCCTTGTTATTACTCTGTTTGATTTTGAATTTCCATTTAAGCGACCCTTCCCTTTTATTGTTGTGTTTTGACTCTGTTCTCCAGTTTGCTATCCCTTTATGACCCCCTGGGACTATGACATTGTCATAATTTTTTCCTACGTCAGTGGAGATGGATCTTTGATCCTGTAATCCAGCCTCAGAAGATGATATGTACAATGATAATGTGCCTTATGATATTTTGTGTTTTATTTTTATCTAGGTCAGTGGAGATGGATCTTTCAATCTAGCCTCAGAAGATGAAATATTACTGGAACATTTACTAGTGGAACTGGAACCTAAACACATTGATATGGTTGATAACGTTCTCGGTTTTGGTGCATTTAATTATAGGAAATGCCTCTCTATTGAGGAATTATCAGCTCTTGAAAACAGAAAATCAGAGCCTAGTTCTGGTAATAATCTTATCTGCTTGAATTTGTAATTATGATTCTCATCATCATTATCATCTTTTCTATGATGGCAATCTGTCCTTGTCGAATTCTGTAGGCAGTATCAGTTCTGACATAAATGAGCCATCTCAACAGGATCATGATTATAACGAGCATTGATATGGTTCGAAAGTAGTAAGCTTTGGGTTCTTTACTAATACTTTCTATGAAATTTCTGATTCAGATAAATTGACTTCCAGCATAATCCAGCAAGAGAAAACTACAAACAAAGTATGTCCCTTGTGACCACAACTTTAATTTTTAATGCTATTGTATAAATTTTGTTTTATTATGGTTATAAATATTTTATATTTTGATATTATTCTATATCATCCTGTTTCTCAGTTAGCTTCAATTTTAACATAAAATATTTTGCATATTCAGTTCACTCCATTTTACATTCTGCATGCCCATATTTTACTCCTGGGGAAGGGCTAATTGTAGTTAAGACATCTTAAAATCAGTTCTATTTCCCTTCTAGACTTAAATTTTGTGAAAATAAACAATATTTCCATCGAATTTGAATGTGTCAAACTCTTACATGCATTCTGGCCCTAACTGTGATTATACTTGCTGAATATGCTAATTACTGTTTGTCAGTTTGTGATGAATTAGTAGACTGAGATAGATGAATTAGTAGACTGAGATAAATACTTTATATGCAGTTCGTTGACGGAAAGTCTGAAGGAATAACTGATGAAGATGGAACAAATAATCTTCATGATATATGTGAAGACTACCTTTTGGGTAAGCCAGTTTTAAATAGTTTCTCATATCCTTCACTTACTTTTTCAGTTTACTTATTTCTACCTCAACATTCCTGATACATTGGAAATCCCTAATTCTTTTTTAGATGCTGAGTTCGAGGAGTGTATTTCTGATTTCAACTCAGACCCAAGCGAAGGATACTGCATGCCTAACTTGGATCAAGATAACCACTCTATAGATTCAGCTCAAACTAATCCAATTTTAGAAGCTAAATGTGAAAAAAATTCCTCATTGCTAGACAAGATGACAACTGAAGAATTACTCACTGCCTTCAAGAAAATATTCTCTCGTGAAACAATAGTTACGGATAAACAATGGCTAAAGAACCGTATATTGTTTGGCCTTCAGAACCTTGATACATCGAACAACTGGTTGATTAGTCTCTTAGAATCTCACATGATTTCCGATAATAATGAAGGGGAAATGAGCATGTCAAAAAGGGACGAGCTTCCACCAATAACATCCAGCCCCTTAAATGGAGTGTTCAATTTCAAAACTAAGCCAAGGGGCCCACGCGTGAGACGGCAGAGGCATGATAAATGTGATTATTTGAAAACTTCCTTTTTTGAGGTTCGCGAAGCTGCATCTAGTTTGCTGGATTTAGGACAAAAGGAGGGTGCACTTCTTAAAAAAACGGGACTCTGTAAGCCTGAACAGAGTCACATGGATGAATCAGTGGCAAAGAAATTACGGCCACGAAGGAGAAAGAGTTCCATGGATGAATCGATGGCTAAAAAATTAAGGCCACGAAGAAGAAAGTATGAAGATTCCGCTACATTTTTAAAGGACAAACCTCTACGCGGGGGGTATAAAAGGCAACGCTATCAAGGAGGATCTAGGACCACAGCATTGGTTCATGGAGTTGGGAATAAGAAATCTTTTGATGGAGCTTGTAGCCAGGTCCCCTTTGGTATACCTGTCGACAAAGTGGAGGTGTTAACATATATGTTTTGAATGGATCATAAAATCGCTCTTACATTTTTTCTGTTCATTTCTTGCATTTGATGAGTTTAATTGTTTTTGCATCTGCTCTACTTTTCTAGCCAGTTGGAGTAATTTAATTTAACCGCTCAATAGAAGTGCTAAAATAGTCCATAATAAAAACAAAGTACGAATAAGTCGTGTTTTAGTAGTTTCATATTGGGTATTCTGTGTTTTCAGGCACATGAATTTGAGGTTTGCACACAAAGTGGGCCCATGGCCTCTTTTATAGATTCTGATATGGATTATTATTCTTCTGAGTCTGAAGATTCCGGTTCTGAGGATGACTGTGTCGGAAGAACCAAGAATTATAAGAGGGAGACTCGGCGTCACGTATCATGGTCTCTTCCAGAGGTTTTAACGTTGGTTGAAGGCATTTCCGAATATGGGGTTGGAAGATGGACTGATATAAAGCGGGTGTTTTTCCCATCATCTCCTCACCGCTCATCAGTGGATCTTAAGGTAATGTTTGGCTTTCTCTTTCCAGGTTGCATTTTTTTCCATGTATTGGAATAGAGTGTCATCCCATTTTGGTTTTCTTCAGGACAAATGGCGAAATCTTCTGAGGGCCAGCAGCAAATTTTCAAACAGTGGTAGACAGGTAGGTCATATAATCTATTTTGAAAATATGCGTATACCTTAAATGTTATGATGTTCCTTAGATTTGCCTATTAGTTCTCCGAATGATTAAGGACTCTTGAACTATCAAATTTAAAATTTTCGTCTTGCCTAGATATTTGTTGTCTGGAGCTATGCTTGTAACTAATAAGCTACTTGTCTCTAACCTTATTGCTCTCTCTTCATGAAAATAGTTCCATTTGCAAGTAGGAAGGATAAAATTTCTTTCCATGTTTGTCCCTAAATAGTGAATGTTTAGTTTGATAGTGATGAGATGATAATGTGATTACAATGGTAAACATGGATATCGTGTCATTTGGACTATCATCTATAGAAAATCAGACATTTCTTTTGGGACGGAATTTTGACGAAGGGAACTCTTTTGTAAGAATGGAGGGGAGTATGTTGTAATGGATTTTTCTCTCGGTGCATAAGCACGGTGTTCTTGCTCCTTTTCTGATTAACAAGGAATAGGGGAAGTTAAAAATAGACTCCTGGAGAAATTGATACTTTGAATTAAAAAATAATCTATATAGAGCTACCATTGAAAAGAAATCAAAATTATCAATCTAGTGAAGAATGTTGTATCAAAAATAAGATAATTTAATGTATGTCTATGGTCCATCAGATCACTACTAATTGTTCTGGTCATTCTGGTGTTGATGAGTATTTTTCTCCTTTATGTTAGTTAAATTCTTGGGTCGCTTAGTAGTTTGCTATGATAAAAATTCTAAACATTGTTGGGGATGCATCTCCTAAAATGTGTACTACGTATTCCAATTTTTTTTTCTTTTTCCGTGGTTTTTCTTATTTTAAATTTAGATTAGATCAGAATTTGCTACAAGCCTTGGTGTTCAAGAACTAAATATTTCTTTTGCAGGCTGCATCAAGACAGAAGCAGAGACCACATCCTGTACCACAGAATATATTAGATCGTGTTAGGGAGCTGGCTCTCGTCTTTCCATACCCCAGGGAATGCAAGACTAAGGTTAAGATCTCTCCAAATGTGTCTACTCCTGTTACGTATGAAATTTCTGTTAAAAAACATGATGACCTGTTGCCTTTATCTATGACCGTTCAAAGTATAGGATATTGATTCCATCAGATTTAGGAAACTGGTTTATTAGGTACATGATAAAAGTACGAGAACACTAACGAGTACATTTTGAATGTTATTAATATATCTTCTATATTTTGTGTGGTTCATTGTTTGGGTTGCATCTACGGTTTTGGATGACTTTGCTCAACTCAGGTTCTTGAAATCGATCTGTTGTATTAGGGCCGTCATTAGGAACAAGGAAGACATCAGGGTCTTGAAATCGATCTGTATGATGATCTTGTTACGGCGATACGTTTCTGGGTATTAGCTTTGTTATTTCTATTATGTATTTCCTTCCTCAACTCTCTCAAATTTACGCTCTTTGCTTTTGTAAAGAAAGATAGGTATGAGTCAGGGCGATTATTTGGATGGTTGGTGTTCAAATTTCATAATATGTGTAAGGGTTCAAAACTTCACATCACATGTCTAACTGTGTAAGTCAACCATTTCATAATAAAATGCATTAAAATGAGGAAGGAAAGTAGGAAAGTGATAGTAGGACGTTGTCGTCGTCATCCTTTCCCCAACATCGGTTGTTCTCCAACGCCATTGCACACGTTTGTAACTAGACCGTGCGCACTCAGATGACTTTTCAATGTTGTAGAGTTGATTTTGAGGGTGGTACTTTGACCGTTTAAAAAATTATTAAAAAAAAAAAAAAAAAAAGGTGGCTGCATTTGGAAGATAATTTGTTGCGCATGGCAAATTGTCAACAAAGTGATCACTGATGTTAATTCTATTGCAAATGGACCATTGTTACCCCCCAAGGGGTATTTGACTATCAACATTTCCATTTTTTTTAACAAAATGAGTGATTTGATACTTTCAAATTTTAATTAATTATTGATATTGACAAGTTGATTGATTACTTATATAAATTACTTGTTCAATGGCTAGACATATGCGGAACTAACAGAAACTGTTGGATCACTTTGATAATTACGTACTTTCTCCGTTTCATATTAATTGTGACACTTGTTTTTTTTTAGACGTTTTATATTAATTATAACATTCTCTTTTTGGAAAGTTTAATAATGTAAATTGTCTAAATTATTTTTATTTTATCAAATATGTTCTACCGCTTAAATTATTATTTTCATATTTAAAATTATAAATATTAATATTATATCTTACCATTTTAACTATTATTTTACTATTTAAATTATAATATTACTACTTAAATCACTATTCTCTTATTTAAAAATTATAATATTAAAAATATTTTTTAAATTTCATAAAAAATTAAACTGTTACACTTATTTTGTGACGGATGAAATATTACAATAGAGCTTCTCAATATTATGTCTTGTAAATACAATTTCTTAACTTCAATTTCTTGACTTCAAGAGTCCAATTCCTTTCCAATGGCAATGAATCTGTTATGATTAGCCACTCATTTAGGAGAAAACCATGGTTGAAATTTTAAATTCTTGTGGTAGAAGAGTTGAAGCTTTATGTAGGGTATAATTGAGATTAGCAGAGCAATTCTCATTTTTGTAAAAAAGTGTTAAACGAGTTAAGTATTAACTGACTGACTTAAGTAACTCGCTTAATTTGAAAGAAAAAAAATATTATTAGACGAGTTCAAACAAAAATTCATTTAGACCCCTTATCTCATATAGTATACATATAATATATCTAGCCTATTAACCGAGTCAAACGTAATTACGAATAAAGTATGAATTTGAAATTTCTAAACGATTTTTTTTTAGAATTTAGAAGAAGAATAAGTTTAAATATTTAAATAAATCAATCAATCAAATTTAAGAACATATTTATATTTTATTCGTTATTATTATGAGTCCAACATGAATCAAACAAGTTTGAATAGGTTGGTTCGATTACCACCCTAAACAGTAGTAAACCATCAAGATAATTATTTTGCTTAATATTGGAGTATTATTTATGTGCTTAATATTATTGTTTTTTTTTCTTTCTGAGTATTACAGTATTTTTTAAGAACTGCATGTGCCTAAACAATTTTAAGATAATTATTTTGTAATAACAAACATAATCAAATCTTTAATTTTATAAAAAGATTCAAGAACTGCATGTGCTTAAACAATTTAAAAATATAATTACATTTTAGTAAAGCTCATGAATTTTGAACTGAAGAATTAAAAAACAAACGACATTTTTGACACAATTTATTTTAGAATAATTTATAATTTATTTATTAATTTAAAAAAATTGAATTAAAAAATTTTTTATTTACTAATTTTTTAAAATAAATTGATAATATTATTATACTTAATTTATATAAAAAAATAAATTAAAATAAATAATTTTTAAAAATAAATTATAATTAATTTCAATAATTGAAATCAAACAAGCACGCAAAAATTGCATTATTCTCTCAAAAATCCACTGATAAGAAAATGAGTTAGTAGAATATTACTGCACCATCTGCTATTTATATCTCAGTTAACATTTTTAATTTAATACGAGTAGTAAAAATAAATAAATAAATCAGTATTTTAATCATCGAGGGGCAAAAGATACCGAGAATTCCGTCGGAACCCTAACCTTCTCTGACCAAATCCTCGACTCCAAATACAACTTCGATATCTTTCCCGCCACCCGCGCCATATTCGGCCTCTTCTTCGGCTCGAAGTGTACGCATTCTAAAGCGACACGTATCAGATTTTCCGCCACGTCCACCGGAAAAGAATCCTTCAGTCTTTTATCCACCCACCTCCTCACCCTCCCCTCCATTGACCCTCCGCCGCCTTCCACCGCTTCCATAGCCGTCTCAATCACCGATATCCTCCGATAATCACGGCTCTCCTTATCAAACTTATACTTCAGCGGCTCTTCACCGGATAGAAGCTCCAAAATCACGACTCCAAATGCGTAAATATCGGATTTCTGCGTCTCGATTCCGGTCAATCGAAACTCAGGCGACATGTAACCTCTCACTCCCTCGAATTCAAATCGTCTATTCTCCGATCTCTTCCTATCTAAGGGCGAACCCGGCACAATTTCCGTGATCTCACCGGAATCTTCTTTACTAACCTCTTTTGCTTTAGTTTCGCCGCAGAGCTCAGCCGTGCCGAAATGGCAGATTTTCGCGTTGAACGACGGCTCTGTAACAACGACGCTACTACTCTTCACATATTTATGAACTAAATTAACCTTCTGTCCCGTATTATTATGTATATAATCCAATCCGTGCGATAAATCAGTTGCGATCTGGATTCTGGACATCCAGCTCGAAAGCACTGTATAGGTAGGGTTTCTAGGGCTCCGAAGGCAATCGGATAAGCTCGCACCTTTTATGTAGTCGTAGACCAAGTAAATGTGACCTCCCGAAATCGAAGCGCCGAGAAGTTTAATTATGCTTATATGATGGCTTCGGCAAATGATTGAGAGTTTATCCTTGAGCTCCGATGTTTCAATTGATCGGCGGAACTTTCTCTGGAAGATTACTACGTCTTTGTCGCGGAGGGAGGCGCGCCAGGAAGGGGAGGAAGAGGAGGCGGAGAAGCGCTTGGCGAGGAAGTTGTTGGTGGCGGCGCGGATTTCGGAGAAGTTGTAGATGTGAGGATTTTCGGGTAAGGAGTCGCGAAGGGAGATAAGGTTGGTGAGGCCGGAGGAGGTTGATGTTGAGGAGTCGAGGCGGTAGGTGGAGCCAGAGGAGGAAGTGTAACTTGAATTGTGATTGCCTGATGAGGATGACGACTGATCGTTCTGTTGCGGCGCCGGTGAATTCTTTGATTTTGGTGTCTTAGAAGATGGGGGTTTGGTTGTGGCGCGTGAGTTTCGGCTTGAGGTTGAAGTGGGCTGAGAAGCGTTAACCGCCATCTTGGATCTACACATATGAGGAGGAGGGTTATTTCATTTATGATAGGGTAGGTGGGTGGGTTCCGGGAGGATGATCGAGGAGATATGTTTTAATAGGACGGTGATGAAATTGAAATGGTGGGCTGAGAATAATAATATGGCCAATTGATTCGAGGGAGAATATGATGACATGAAAGCATTCGCTTGCCGTGCTTAACGGCGCGTGGAAAATGGACTCTCTTTTTTGGAGCATTAAGTGCTGTCTAATTCAGCCGACGTCCGTGTTGACGTTGGTATTTTACGTGTGAATAATAATTAAGACAGGGTCCACTCTTTGTTTTTGGTTCTAACTCACTAATAATAAAGTAAGTAGAGAGAAATAAAGTAAGTAGAGAGACTCTTGTCGAAATGTCATCTCCGACAAGTTGGCAGACCGAATTGGCAAAAGCGTATACTTTCCCTCACTTCTAATAAAATTAAAACAGTTTTTTTTTTTTTTTTTATCGAATATTAAATAATATATTTAAATTATTTTTAATATTATTATAATATTAAATAATAAAATATTAATTTAAGTGGCTAATTATAATATTAATATTAAAATTTTAAACAATAAAATAATAATTATAATTATAATTATAATAAAATAATAGATGAAATGATTAATTATAATATTTTAAAATAATTATTTAAATGATAAATTATATTTGTTAAAATAAAAATAATTTAATATTATTAATTATATTAAAACATCCAAAAAAATATTTTTTAAATTTTATTAAGACCGGTAGAGCAATTAAGATGCAAAACTCAAAACCCAACGTCATTAGTTATTAGATTTCCAGAAGACTTAATGTGACAAAGGAAGAATAGAAAATGAAAAAGAAAATTGAGTAAGGTGTGAGCGGATAATACCGACGCTATTTGGCTAGTTTATTAATGAATAATTTAAATTTTATTATTAATTAAAATAAATTATAAATTAATAAAAAAAATGTTACTATATCTAATTTTTAATTTTTAAAAAAAATTAGTTAAAATAAATAGGGCCTACATCTAAACTAAAATGATACGGTAAATTGCCATGTAAATTGACAAATTAGCTGAAGGATGACCGACATGCTTTCAATATTGACATCCATCAATCCAAAGAATATACAGTAAATGAACAAACATAATACGGAGTATATTGCAGTATTTATTGCACCTACTTTATTTTATTTTCTGATATAAATCATACAGAATATTGGCAGCGACTAGTCTTGAACTAAAGCAGTGATAGGCCTTTTTTTATCCATTTATTTTATAACAATTTAAAATTTATTTATTAATTAAAAAAAATTATTTAACCAGATTTTTAAAAATAAATTTAAAAATTTATTTTAATTAATTAGTATTTCTTAAAATTAAATAAAATTATTATTTTACAAAATAATTTATTTTTAAAAATAAATTATAAGCTATTGTAATAAATTTTGCTAACTGAGTAGGTCTACATATATACTTCGTGCTCAACTCGATTCGTATTCGTACTCGGCTCATAGTTAAATGAGTTATACACGAGTTTTATTTCGAGTTCG
>JAUMHB010100597.1:0-10265 GCA_032359685.1 Pittosporum tobira
CTAAGGCTCTGAGCCCATGAAAATCCCCTTCTAAACAAACAAATGATTATTATATTTTGTAACATAGAACTAGAATCCTTGTAAACAAACATGGCTTACAGGAACGATATACAGTGCTCAAGAATAACGAAGGCAAGAATTTGCATATTCAAGTGAAGATTGACCTTGTCCCTCATACCCCATAAGACATTGTCGAAATTTATACAGCCCCAAATTTATCAACATTCACCATAACTCTATGCTTCTGAGATATCTACGTTCTCAGTGCCCGAAGTGATCGATTCTGCAGGCGGATCTTGCACTTCGTCACTATCGGAGGGTTGCGATTCATGTTTTGCAGCAGCCTGCAACACCCTGCTTTGAACATCTGATGATGAAGGTGATGTCGGCAGGCCAATACCATTTGTTTCTAACTTCCCAGCAGCCCATGAAATTGCCTGACCTCCCATTCTAACTGGAACAAGCAGTTGCCTAGAACACACACTTCATTGATGAGAAACACAAGAAAATACCATTTGCTAACTTTAAGGACATATTTACCCGTGTAACCCTAAATATGATGAGTGCTTTGAGTAGTAGTGATAGCATGCAAGTGAAATTGCGATGTTACACTTGAGGAAATTGTGTCGTTTCTCACTATCTTTAATAAAAATGGGACTCTTTTTGTTGAACAAAAATATTCATGCATATGATACTACTTGTGGAAAGGTGGGAGTATACACTGATCATCTCAGCATGTATCACATATATTTTGGGTTCCAAATTCATTCAATAATTCCTTAAGAGCAGCATAACTTCCAACATTGTTCTAGTCTATCCTTCCAAGTTTCTAAAAGGTTCGACTTACCTCAAATTTTCACAACTCGACCACCAATGCATACTACCATTATCATACATACTATTAACTTCTCATAATAACAGATCTAATGTCATTCCCTTACCAGAGAAGTTCAGAATCTCATAGACAAGCAGATAACCACCTTATATGAACATATGCATGATTAGACATAGTAAGGAAATAGGGTTTACCTCACATCTTGCTTAAAATCCTCCGAGTCCTCATAGGAAGCAACTCGTCGATATATGGTCTGGTAAATAGTCAAAATTTAAACACCAAGGATAAGGAAGATTTTGAGATATATCTACTTAAAGAAGATTAAGATGATCCCTAGGCCTTTGGTTCGAATCTGGCAGGTCGGATTTTTTTCCAAAATAGCCAAGAAAAATGATTTTTCTTTTTTGCTTTCTGATACCCTTTTAGGAGCAGATGGGTGGTTATTTTTTTATCCCCAATTTTAGGATACTATACTGTGAAAAAATATTAAAAAGAAAAAAGAATATAGAACATGAAATCTAATTGTTCTAACTTAATAATTATTGAAATTTAAAAGTGAGAACTTAATAGATCAATGTAAATGACTCATCAAATTACAAACCAACACCACTTGTTTGCCAAATTAGCAATATTTATCCTCAACAATAAGTAAGATCATGTTTGGTTTCACGCTGTACAAAATATTTTTTGCTATGGTAAATTAATATTAAAAAATCAAGTTACCATTAGAGGCTTACCCTGTATAAGTTGAAGTGGTAAAGTGAACTAAATGCCAGGATATCGTCGTCAGCTATAAACTTTAATATAGACTTTTCCTTGGAATTGTCGGCTCTTAAATAAATGGCAGCTATCTCTTTTGCTAGATTAATGGTGTAACTGATTATGGTCCAACCCTCACGTCAATATTGGACGTGTCCTAGAGAATGTACATTTTCTTCAAGGTTTCAAAACCTTTTAAACTAACAACACAGAATTACAAGAGGGAGGGGGGAGGAAGCCTATAACTTACACAACTAGAACATTTTGATAGGAAATGGAGAACAGTTACTAACTAATCATCACATTTAAAAGGGTGACAAGGTTAAGTACCTGTCCAAGGCCAACAACTCCAATAAGTTGCAGTGTCTTCTCCCACTCTGTAAAAAAAAAAAAAGTACAATGTATACTCACTTGGAGAAAAGGACCAAGAAATAGATTACAGATTCATGCAAAGTAATACTTGTTGGGTTTTTGCCGTACCTAAAGCCCAAGAGAATGGATACAGGAAACTATAAGTCCTATGTCTGGGTCCATATGAATATGCTTGGGGTGGGAGAGAGAGAGGAGAGAGATAACTTATAGACCTGTACTCTTCTGATAGAAAAACATGAGAACATATATATATATATATCAATTGCTGAGCATTTTTAAGAACACTGTCCCTACAAGTGTTTCTTGATACGCAGATTTTTTGGGTTTGTGAAACGAGTGTGTGGTATACTGGTATGCTAGGGCCTACCAGGAAGCATATAGAGGTCTATAGCTAGGAGGAATGCTCATAAAAGCTAAACTCGACTGCAACTTTTTTCCAAAATTTGTTGGAGTAGGCAATTCTCTTAGAATCTAAAAAGGGTACTTTATTTTTAGCTACTTAAACAAGTTGATTGCTGTATAAGCAACTTACAAATAATATTGATATTTACGTAACTAGTTAGAACCAAAATATAAATAAATATCTGGATCACCAAATTTGGAGCTCCGGGACATAGGAGTACAAAGTCTAGGTAGTACGTAAATAAGTACTGAAACACGGTTTGCAGCCTTAATAAGTAACTCTGGTCCCTAATTGGGAGCAACCTTACTAGACAAATTTATAAATGTAAAAACAGTCACTTTGACTGGATTGTAGCAATTGTATGTGTCTCAAATTTCTTATCTCAACCATCAACTTGAGGAAGAAAAATATACGCACCTGACAATGCGTAAACTGCTGTAATAAAACCCTGTCAACAGTATATTCACATTAATAATAGAAATATACATACTAAAAATTGCAATGCAATACATGACATAGAACTCTATTAAACTTGGTAACAATATCAGCTCCTTTTAATAACCGTAATTCTTTCTGTTGAAAATTATTCAGCACCAAATTTTTATTTTTATTTTTATTTTCCTATTTTGCCTAACTTTTCTTTTTTCTTCAAGGTGAAGACAATTCCCTAAAGAAAATAGATGGAAGGAGAAGGATGATGACGAACCTTTTCACCGATTAATATTATTTATATGATTGATAACATATAGTAAACATATAAGAAGCAAAATTCTTACCATCCCGTACCCAAGAACTTTTAGTGGAGTCGGTTTTACTTCCTCAATGATCGCTTCAGCTTCCTGATATAATTTCAATATTTTCTTTAGAAAGAGAAGATGCCACTTGCAGTTGCAACGTAAATTTATAAGAAACATGATGAGATGAATAAAAACTTTATTTTTGCCATTGAAGCATATTAGATACAAGAACCTAACAAATTCCCATGTAGTCATCAATTACTAGCAGTCTACATTAAAGAAAACAAAGAAAGTTTGTTTTTTATGATATTTATCCGGCGCAGGGACGAAGATCAATTTCAAAAAGTAGATCGAGTGTAAACTCTTCTGGACTCCTGAATCACATAAGCATTATTCAAATTCAAGAGTGAGAGAGGTGCCCCTCACCACTATTATGTATTAAGAAACAGGACTTGAATAAGATGATCATATTAAGTGAAACACCACATCAGCTCCCATCTAATTATGGGTAATTAGCCATTTAACTTATACAGGAGTAGGGAGACAAGCAGAATTCTCTGTGGCAAAACCTAAATTTGATGATTTTGATCTGATGTGAGGATGCAGGTCATTGCCAAAAACATAGAACAACTTTAAAATGTGAAAAAGGAGTCTTCTACAGATAAATAAGCATAAATTAAGTCACAAGCAAAATCCATTTTGAAAAAATCTGGCAGTGGCCTAGTCCTCTAACACGTATTATGAGTTAAATACAGAGTGCTTTATCAGAAAGATTGCAAAAAGGGAATATAATTAAAACCGAAATATCTCAAGTTATCTGAACCTTCACAAACTGGGCCAGACAAAAGTAAAAAAAATATATATAAAAAAAAAAAGGATATTAACAGAGAGCATTGCCCAATAATTAAGTTGTTGGGGAATGAATTGGAAAAGGTAAATCCAAAAGGTTTAATTGAATACCTCATTGAGTATAGTAAGTGTTGTCTCAGGTTTTAGCTCTTTTACACGAAGACCCTCTTTCACCCAAGACTGAAAGCCACCTTGCACTATGTACGGTCTCTGTCATGTGAAAAATTAAGATAAAAACTAGCATTTAACCATCTAATTCTAAATTGCAAAAGAAATAAATTTAGGGCTACAAAACCTTATTATCATACATGTCAATTTGCACAAAAGAAAATCTCTCCAATCTTTTATATACTAATTGTGCCCTCAGTTTTAGCAACATGAATCATGTTTTAGGCATTTCTAGTGCCTATGAAGTTAATGCTCTGAAGAGAATAATAAGCACCCAAATTAAAAAATTAGCCCCTGCCTCAATCCTTGTAATCTCGTCTCTTTATCAATAAAATCTTCTTGCACTCACAAACTTTGAAGAGCTTAAGGCTTCAACATTCTTGACATGTAGCTTTACATATTCATCCTCTCTTCCTATTCTTTTCTCCCTTTTTTTTAAACCTTAAAACTCACCAATAATCTATATCTATATATCTATAAAAGCACAAGTAGCATAAAACTCGCCAAGTCAGTCTAGGTTTTTGGTTTGCATTTTTGTCAACTTTTGAACATAAATGACCCTTAACTCAAAATTCATCTATAACTCATGAAGGGCATAATTGGTTTTTCTGCTTGACTCAGTACTGAGTCAACTCACTCACAATATTAAATGGACCATTCATAATGTCAGTGTAAATAGTCTACTGATCTTCTCAATCATTATTATATTAATCACATCTTTATTACATAAATCATTCATCATTCTCTAACTATTAAACATATTGATCAAACCAATAAATAATTTTAAAAAAGAAATATAAAATAAATATGAACTATTTTTACTACAATTTGAAATGTCAAATATTAAAAACAAATTACATGAAATTTTACAATAGTTTTTTATAATACATAAAATATCAACACAATTTAGTGACTCATCAAGGGCAAGAAGGACAATTCCACGTGACTCGCTATCCACTCACTAAAAACTTAAATACATGTAATAAATTGAATACTACAATGTAAATGCATAAACTCATAGCCTTCCCAACTATAATTTATTACTTACAACTTTATTACATTCATTCTTAATCTCATCTCAACATTATAATTCAATTTTAGTTGATTAACAAATCAAAAAACAATTTTAGAAAAATATATACAGTGAAAAAATTATACATACTTAAAAAGTAATGCCTTAACAAATCAAAAAACAATTTTAGAAAAATATATACAGTGAAAAAATTATACATACTTAAAAAGTAATGCCGCAGGAGTTGAACAAATGTTTACAAAGTTACGTGAGCATAAGTGCTTTAAGCGACATACCTTTTAATGCCAATTTGCTTGAGGTACATAACTTAAATCACTAATTCTTATGCAACTACGTGAGTACATGCTCACACCTAAATCAGTAATGCTTACACAACTACGTGAGTACACGGCCCCTCTTCTTCATATAATCTTTCATTTAAAAATAAAATCTCAAATATCTTTTTAGAATTGATTTAAAAAATTGCTTAAAGAAGCAAAATGTTATATTTTCAGAAAATTTATCAATATATCTAATTTATTTAAAAATTTAGAGTATACTTATTCAATAACTTATAAGAAAATTCATATACATATATAATTTTTTTCTATATAACATGCTACCAAACATTTGTATCTAGCTAACGCTGGACATTAGAACTGGTATATATAAAAGAACAAGCACGTAAAAACTTGCTAAGTCAATCCACATTTTTGGTTGGCACTTTTGACACCTTGAAGCTCCAATTGTTCAAGACCAAGTAAATTTTTTCCTTGAAGTTATTATATATTAATTTAAAACAAATAAAAATATTTTTTTCTTTAAAAACAAATGTTATATCATGAAAAATTGTATTAATATATTTAATTAGTTTCAAATTTCAAAATTTATTTAATTATTAATTTCTAAAAAAAGTCACGTAAAAATGTAAATTTTAATTATATTATTAAAATATATTAGTAAACAATTACATCTAACCCGAGCAACGCCGGGCATTAGAACTAGTGCATTTAAATTCTAGGTAATTAGATAAAATTGTACTACGTGATATTGCTGAGAAAAAATTACACTAACCTTAACCCCAAGTTTCCTTAGGGACCTTGCAATTCCTTTGGAGCGAGTGCCATCAACATCCAGTACTATAACCTTCGACCTGTCCTATAGATAGGGTAAAAACATTATTTTGAGACATCTTCATATTATCCAAACAATAACATAAATATATCAACAAAAAGAATAAGGAGTAAGAACCTCATCCTACCAAAATAGTCAATCATAACATTAAAGATGAAACATAATAAGTGTTTTCTCAGGTTTTACATACCTGAACAATTTTCAAGTTCCGAATGACAGCAGCAATCAAGGTGTCATCAAGGTTTTTTCCACCTTTCAATATCTTCCTCACAGAACCTGCAACCTAAAATTTAGAATAGGAAAAGGTAAATATATCCGCAAGGGGACACGGCACCCGATAGAATGCCTAGGCTTGCTCGTGAAACCTTCATCATTAATAAAGTGGAGTTAGATAACCCTTGGACTGAAAAAATAAAAAATAACAAAAATATCACACTTGGACCGTATAACCAACCTCAGGTAGTGTTACACTGGCATATCGAAACCGTGCTGCCCGTCGAAGATCAGGAATGCCATCCCTTCCCCTGAATTCCTTCACATAGATAAAGCCCACAAGAAGAGATTGTCGGCATTAGAGCTTCAAGACCTAATCAAATTAAACTAAATATGTTTTCCCTTAGGGTTGATGAAACTCTCCATCAATTAAAAATCGTGAATTATAGATGAAGTTTAACTAAAACTAGAGTCACAATAGAAAGAAACATAGAATTTCTAAGATTATAATAAGGACATACCGTTCAAGCCTAATTGATAGAATTGAATTATTTATGACAAATCAATCTACAAAATGATAAGGCTATAGAAAATTGACAGTCTCTTGCCTCAGGCCGGACATCAACGAGTGCAGCTTCCTCCTTCCCAGTCAACAGCTCCAAAGTTGACTGAGGTGATATATCTCCAGCGTATCCGGCATAGGTCAAATACCAATAAGCACCCCTACACGGATCTGATAGAAATATAAATTTCCATATAATTTAAATGAAGCAAAAGCCTGATTTCTTACTACTGAAAAAGAAATAATATAACATTGATAACAAATAATGAACAAAGAAGCATGCATACCATAAAGTGCCCGAGGTTCCAAGAAAAATAATAAATGTAACAACTGGATCATTGGGGTCCAAACCTATACTTCTTTCTAGCCCCTCCAAACCAATGTAAACCTGATTAACAAGAATGCGGGATTAGCGTAAAGGATTTGCATTAAGAAAAAATAAGTTCTGTAAGTGGATATACTTAACATAGAAATACATATATTCTACATGGTGTTTCAGAAAACCAAAACTCTTCCAGGATATACACGGTAAACAGGGAATTAATATACCTGTTGAAAAGCTGTTCTAACTGGCCTCAAGATTTTTCCTCCTGTCTCTTCAGAAATGTTTAAAGCATCTCGAATCTCTGGGGGAAGTAACTCTTTAGCAGACCCATAAGCAGAAATGACAAATTTGCCCCCCTGTGTCAGATAATCCTCAGCCACTACAATTGTATGCCTCAACACATCAACGGCAATAGATCCCGCCCTACCAAACGCTGCCTTTGAGTCACTAGAAAAGCCTGCCAATGTATTGCCTGCTGAATCTCCTGCTTGATCAAAAGCAGATACCACTTTACCAAAAGCACTATTAACAGCTTCATTAGCACTATTGAAAGCAGATGTTACTGATGAAGTGATCGTATCAAGTGTGCTAGTCATGACATCTTCTCCTTTTCCAAAGATACCCTCAACACTAGTTTTCAAACCAGATAATGAATCAGCTTTCATGCTCGCTGAAGCAGATACTGAGGAGGGATCATCTGGAATAATATCCATGGTTGTTATAGTTATAGGATCAGAAGATTCTGGTAAAACATTAGTATTATCAGTTACTCGATCTGTAAGGTCCACGAGTTCCCCATCTCCAACAGATGCACCAGAACTTTCTACGAACTTCAACTCTCCAAGTCCTACTGTATATGACTTGCTCATTGCACCCATCGAATAGCTGAAGAATTAATAAATCATGTTTAGTGTGCTTAATTCGTTGGGAATGCATGTTAATGAAATTCACGAGTTTGATATTTTCTTATCAAGAAAATTGTATAGAAGCTTGCCTTCTCCAGGAGACTCGTTGTAAATGAATCCCTTTTGAGAAACCTAAAACGACTCTATCTTGGATTATGCATCTGACCCCAAATGTCTTCTGATACGAGTAAAAGGGCAAAAACTCTCCATGTGCAGGAATCTGCAGGATCAATAGTTTCATAGAGTATAAGAATAATTGTGCTGTCACACAAGTATGTCGAATGCATAATAGGAAGTAAGTCAAAACAAGTAATGGAGAAAGAAGAAGCTGACTTAATATCCAATATCAGATAAACTTCCTGGGAATGAACTACTACCTCAATTCCGTAATTAGAGATACACTGTGACTTCTTAATCATTTTGCAAAATTTTAACAATTGACATCAATAAGAATTTATTTTATTATTTTACAGACAATTATAATAATTGTAAGCTAAAAAACTAAAAATAAAAAAGAAAGTACTAATTACCAAATTTGTTGCACCAAACCTAGCGAGTCAATTTCAAATAGCTACGCACACACATTTGCTCCATACGCATGCATACAACTTATAGTATTCCCAGCTCATTAAGTCATATAGTCTAGTCCATGAGTTTTTGGAACATTTATACACCCACAAATCAAAGATTTCAGCAGCTGAACCCTTCACACTTGTAATTATCAGATTCTAATACTTTCTTCTTTTTTTATTAAAAATAAAAAATATATTTTAGAGAGAAAGCTTCGTAATATTCATTCACATAATTTCCAACCAAAATTCTCGCGTACTCAATGAAAAGATAAACAAAATGAATAAATAAATAACCTCAATAAACGTCAAGCTAAAGGCCACAAGTTTTAGTAATCTCATATGGAAATTTCTTGTGGACCGATTTTATTATTTTGAATTTGCACTTACGGATGCACTAGAGCTTCAACTACTAGTCAAGAAATAACCAAGAAGATGAAAGCAATGTTTCAAGAATCATAGAGTGAATGCCGCTCACCTGGAAATTAGAAGAGTGTCTTGATGTAGCAGAGCAAAAGGGCAACATTGTCATTTAATCGTCAAATATTCAATCAGCAAGCTCTCATCTTTTTGCTCAACTCCCACAAACTGCAACGAAAATGTAACGAAGCCCACCACTGAAAACAGTATAAATTCACAAGAAAATCTATTATTTTGTCCTAAAGCTGTAATCGCAGTACAGAGTCCACAAATTTTGAAAACTGCGTTTGAATATTGCTGAACAATTATCCAATGAGGGACCAAAATTTTGGATGAAACTGGGTTTGGATATTGCTGAATAATTAGCCAATGAGGGACCAAGATTTTGGATAGAGGTGGAGGATGTGATTGGAGAATTGTGTGGCTTGTTAAAGCCGTTAGCTTCATCTGTTAGGCAACTGCCTCTCATTTTCTAGTGGCCAATTTCTTTTTAATATCTCCTGAAGTAACACAAATTTATTTTTTTAGTTAAAAGTAATTTTTTTTTCCTTTTAATACTCCCTCCATTTCAAAAAAAAAATTGAGAGTCCAGATTCATCCTTCTCAGAAAATTTTCATTTGAATTCATAATCCAATTTATTCTTTTTAATTTTTATATTTCTTTTGTTTTCATGGCCAAGTGTAAAAATTTTACATATGTGGATAATAATCTATATATATATAAACACAAATAAATAAAAACTCGAGTCAATCTATTTTTCTGTTTACATTTTTGCAGTGTTTTGGACTAAAACGTCGTTGAACTCAATATGTGTTTTATTCAATTAGTAAAATCATAATTGGTAATTTAAGTTCACTCATTACCAAGTCAAATAACTCAATATGTATAATGTTAAATGTTATAATTAATATATTTAATATACAGAGTCTATTGATCTTCCCAAAAATCTACATATTTATTTTATTAAACATTAAATTTTCTCATATAGAGAAATATGGATA
>JAUMHB010100630.1:0-10261 GCA_032359685.1 Pittosporum tobira
AATAAATTTATATTATTTTAATTAATATCATGGTCAACATTGTAATTACTTCATAAAAATATTAATTCGTATAAATTTGAAAATTTTGAAAAATTAGTAATTTTATATTATAATTTGAATTTTAAAATAATTTAATTAAACTCAAAAATATATTTATTTTTAGAACAGACTAAGTGCTTCCCATGTTCGATTAAAAGGTTTTCGTTTACAAAATTTATAATCTTTAAAGATGTATATTTACCCCTAAATATAATAATTTTATAATATGTGTCTTTTATTCCATTGACCATTGCTAGATAATGTGAGAAAGATGATTATTCCTATGGGCTATAAAGTTCAAATTTTAGTTCGTATATATTGAACTGAACTAAAGCCCTCATTACTCATCATTTTGACATTTGAGCAATCGATATTAGGAACAAAATGTTTAAATTGATACTAATTATTTATTATTATAAAAGTTAGTATAATTCAAAAAGCTAACCTGGCAATTAGGTATGAAAGTGTTAGGCAAAGTTTGAATGCTCATTTCCATAAAAAAAATGTATTAAAATAATATATGTTTTAATATATATATGTTAAAGAGTAAGTTCTGTTATGATTGAGTGATGTAAATTGCTACAATTAAAATAGTTATGTGATATGATTCACGTGGGTTGGAGTATAAGAAACGCTTGGTATAGAAAGATTTCCAAGTAAGGATTGAAATTGTCGGGAGAAATTTTAAAGTATTAAATTATGTTTTTGTATTTTATAATTATTTTTTAAAAAGAATGAGATGAAATTTTGGTCTTATTATTATTTTTCAAAAAGTATGAAATTAAGTTTTAGTGTTTTATGATTATTTAAAAAAAAACATGAGATGAAGTTTTGACTTTGCGTGGCTCGGCTCAAAGGTTTGGCATGATTTTCGATCTGGTTGATGCACTCGTTACCACCGTAGTAGCGGTTGCCGGGTATGCCTTCAGAGTATTTGTTGGTTAAGGGGTTGTCGAGGGCTTCGATGACGGCAAAGGAGGTGAAATTCTCAGAGGCAGCGACAGAATGGAGATTTTCGAGAATATAATAGATTTGGTATTAAACAATAGGTATAGTGATAAAATTATAGTTTTCGCCAACAGTTATGACAGCAGCTACCGGCAACGGAAGCGATATATTTTTGGATTAAAATAAAGCTCTGATACTATGTTAAAAAATATGATATTATAAAATTGATGTATGTAATAACGATTATATGAGATGTCTTATGTATACTTAAATTACTTGAAAAAAAATAAAAATAATAATAAAAATAATAATAAATATTTAACAATATATATATATATATATGGGGCCTCATCTAGGATAAAAGAGGACAGAAACATTGTTTCATCAAACCCAACATCCACCGTTCAAGTATAAATTTTAACGTCAGTATTCATCACATCTGTTACTATTAGTAATGGACGTTTGTTTTAGAAAAAAACCACGCCCGCTACTAATAATAATAGATGTGCAATATTTTCAACCATTAGATTAAAATCTGAATGATGAATATTGTGTTGGATGAAATAATATTTTTATCCAACTTTGGCCTTGGAATATGGGGGCTCATATATATGTTAGGTTGTTTCCCAACTACAATTTATGATTTAGGTAAGCCTTGATTGCCAAAACTTATTTGAACAAATTATAATTTATTTAAAATAAATAAATTATTATAATAATTTTTATTTCTACAACAATATTAATTATAGTTACGCCAACTAATAAATATTTTAATAAGACATCAAAAAATAGAAAAATTCTTTAAGAAAATGACAAGAAGATTAAAATATTTTGCAAAATTCGAGAAGGTCACATTGGTGGACATTTGATCTAACTACTCATTCGGTCTCATTTATATTATAACACTTTTTTTTATTACAACATATCTAATTTAAAAAATTTAATAATATTAATTGTCTAAATTACACTTATTTTATCAAATATGACTCACCACTTCAATCACTATTATCCTATTTTAAATTATTATATCAAACTATACTTCACCACTTTAACTACTACTTCACTATTCTCTTATTTGAATAATAATAACAATAACTATTTTCCTATTTAAAATTATAATATCAAACACATTTTTTAAATTTTACACAAAATTAAACCATTATAATATAACTGAGACGGATGGATTATATCACAATTAACACGCTTCGCATAACATAACACTAATGCGAGTGGAACTTTGCTGCTAATTATTTAATAATAAATCATAAATCATTGATGTATTTCACACGTTTCAGTTCCATTCAAATTACAATTAGTCAAACCAGACCTTGAGCAAGTAACTGGTCCCTTTTCTTAATATTGTAAATAAAATCAAACGATTTAAGATTTATTCGAGATAATTCGGTTAAAAACTCAATTTGAATTCGATTTGAAATATTAACAAATAGATTATGAACATATTTTAAAGTTCGATAAATTATTTAGACCTTATCAAATTATTATTATTATTTTAATGTTCGATGGTATTTGCTCGAAAACTTTAAATTACTCGGACTCGATTTGTATTCGGTCTTGATTTGATAACTAAACGAGACATACACAAATTTTATTTCAAATTCGTTAAATATACAAATAGAATCTGAAAACGTTAATATTCGACTCGATTCGACTCGTTTACACCCCTACACCATTGGAGTAGTTTATTGAAACTGATAGTTTATTTTTAAAATTAAATTATTTTAATAATATTTATTTTTGTTAATTTAAAAAATATATATATTAAGTATAACAATATTTTTTAATAACTTTTTTCAATATATAATTTATTTTAATTAATAAATAAGTTTTAAGTTGTTGTGAAATACTCCTTCCGTCCTAAAAAGAATGATTCAGGTATTCTTTTTATTATAAAAAAATAATTTAATCGATCACTTTTAGTTTATAATTATTTTTTATCTTCATTTTATATCATATAAAAAAAATTTAAAAATTAATTTCTTTAATTGGTATATTTTTTATGTTTTTTTTATTTTTAATTTTTAGACTGATGGAGTATGTTGTACCAAGCCGCTTATATCGCTTCAAATAGTGACCAGAATCTTTGGGAAAGTGGTTCCTGAATTTTTCTCTCGTGACGATTCTTATTTCCTTTGGGATGGGATGTTTTTCATAGTTTAAAAATTAAATAAAACTTATGAAACAACTTCTTCTTCTTTTATTTTTTTGAGACAGAAAAACTCCCCCTCCTCCCACCTTGAAATAATCTCATTATTCCAGTCATTTAAGTGAATCACTTGCTAATTTGGGTGTTAAGTTCTTTTTGTTTTTATGCTCTTCATAGTAATTTATAATTATTTTAGTGAATTTATATCTTTAATGTGTAAGTGAAAATGTGTTACAATTTGATTTGTATTAAGAAAATGGAAAGAGTCGCAGATTCAGGATGGAAGAATTTTATTTCTCAAGTTTGCTAAATTTTTTAATAGTAATGTAATAATAGAATGATTTTTTAACTTTAATTAATGTTGATTTAGCACGCACCAAAAAAAAGGCCTAGCCACGCCACTGCGTATGCACCAAAGTAAAAAGAGCTATTGCATTAATCTCAGTACTCTTGCAAAGCTCACAAATATAACAGAAAAAAATTTGGAAAGCTTACAGATCGAAATAGTGTAAGCTACAAATACAACGACAAAAAAATAGTACGAATATCATCTGCGTACAAATTAATGTATACATAGCCCTTTTGGAGAGAACTTCCGAGGCATACATCCAAAAAAACAACAATTTGCAAAGAATGAGTAATTTTGTTTTATCTTGAAAATATTTCCAGCAATCATCCTATGCGAGAGTTTCCATAGAGCTGAGCATAGACTCTCTTTGTCCGGTACACAACTATCAAACTCAACACAACTGCCACAAGACAAAGTCCTGCCAGAATACCACAAGTAAGCGAGTAGCAAATGGTGCCATAACAAGTAAGCGATTCTTCATCTCCAAGGATTCCGAGCAAATTTTGCTGTTTTTTAGCTTCAGAGTCGTATATACCACTAGCTATGACACCAGAGAATATTAAGGAACCCGCTGGGCTTGATAAAGTAAGGAAATTGTACAAGGCGCCAAAACTTTTTAAACCAAACAGTTCTGAGGCTGCAGCAGGCACAATTGCCCAGTTGGCTCCGTATCCAAGGCCCATCAGCACAGAGACAACATAAATTTCCCCCGGAAAACCCATTGCATAGAAGCAGAGAGAAAATGCCATTATCACCTGAACCACTGCCATAGCCACTGGTCTTGGATAGGCATACTTTCTGGCAATTAAAAAGGACAAAGTAAGGTGAGGGAAAGATAGAGAAGTGATAATAGTCTCCCATTCCACAGACAGAGCTTCATTTTCATTATACGAAGAAAAAAAAAAAGTTATTTGTTCTAGTTGTAGTATAAAAACGACAAAATGTCTTCAAAGTTTAAAATTACAATTTCATTATAATGCCACCGGTACTGAACTTAACAAGCATTATATCCACGGGAAGACAAGGAATATAGATATATCCTTAAAATTTGCAGAATTTCCAGATGGGGCTCTTTTTATGAAACGGGCAGTATTAACAAAACCATCAAAATAACTCCGTAAGACTTAAAGAGTATAGAAAGTAAAATCACACCTTACGATAACTTCAGAAAAGTAGCCTCCACCAACACGGCCGAGAAAGTTCCAGATGCTAATCATGGAAACAAATACGTGTGTATTTTTATATCCCAAAGACTGAGACATCTGACCTAGATTATCGATTACTGTCAGACCAGAACCAGAAGCCAGCACGAGGGAGATAAAAATGAGCCAAAAATCGGCTTTTGCCAATGCCTGCAGTAAGGTGAAGTCCTCTCCTCTACGCGGGCCCTTTCTCTTCTTAACCCTCACTGCTCCGTCAGCAGCTGCTTGGAACAGTTTCGCTTGCAAATGAATAATTCTTTTTTGCCGTTCCACAACGGGAAGTGAATCGATTTCTGAGGTTTTCTCATCTTCAACCTCACTGAAGATGACCTCATTCACATTTTGCTCAGATTTATTTGATTCTCGTTCTTGAGGCTCACCGAGAAGGGTCTCCTCTGTTGGGAAGCTTGGTTCCGAGGTAAAAACTAACATAATAGGAATTAGAATAGGAAGCAATACGATAAAAAGCAGCAGAACTGTCAAAATTGTTACAACAGTTTGACTCAAATTTACTAGATCTTCAAGCAGCAAAACCCCCAATAAATAAGCAGCTAAGATAAGGCAAACGCTGTAGACATATAAAAAGCTGGAATTATCAGATGCCCTAACTTGCCTGTGGCCTCCCACAGGTTTGACTATGAACATCAAAGAAGTAATCACGATTGTTGGCCCAACTGCAACCATGAAAATCAGTGCTGCCTCATTGGGAACATTGATCACAGTATAAGCTTGGGTCAAAATTGCGCCACTCAACCCTGCAAATCCCTTGAGTACGCCCACAATGGGACCACGGTTTTTAGGAAAGTTCTGGACGCAGGCAACTAGAGCTCCAGTATTGAAGTAGGTCTCACCATTTGTACCCACAAATATCAAGATGCATAGCTGCACAGAAAAACTATGTTGAGATTTGTAAAGAGGAATACAGTTGAAGAAATTTGGGACTTGTGCTCTGAACCTCTCTAGTGACACTTAATGATAGGTGCAATTTCAAGTGTTTGATCCTTAGCCGTAAGCAGAGACCGAAAATTATTAGTAGGGAGCTGGAAGCAGCAATAGACATATCAAAGGTTTATGCATAAATGGTGAACAGCGAATAAACAATAGTACACGTATATAAATAAATGACCTAGTCTTTTACATAGGCAATATCAAATCCTTTACCTGTTTTCTGCCGAAGATTTTCTTTTTCAATTCTTATAGAGTAACTTGTAATGAAGTGACCATATCATGACAAATCTATATGTTTCTCCAAAACTTAACTAACTCTAGCTCTTAAAATCATGCCGGTGGGAACACTGTAATATCCAGGTACTTAAAAGTGATCTCCACCCCCGGGTTTGTGGTGTTAGTACTAATATAAATTTCATGATGCTGTTGGTTACACTTTTTAATAATATGAGAACAAAGCCAGTTTTTTTTCAACTGTCAGACCTTTAATGCAAACATACGAATATATGATCATTAACCCTTGATAAAAAAGATTCTGTCTACGAACACCTAGACAAAGTTAAAATCATTTTCATAACTACGAAGTTAACATAATAATTAACGGAGTAATTAGAGATAGAGGACTAACCACCCACAAGGGAGCAGTAGGCAATATGTGACTAATAATGAGCCAAACCAGACCATACCCAACAAAGTTCTGAACCACACCAATTGCAAGAACAGCCCAAATGGGCAAGACCTCACACAGAGTACCTGCAATAAACCCAATTGCATCCCCCAAATCTTTTGCCACGCCCAAAATAGCAATTTGTCTCTGATTATACCCCATAGTCTTTTTTATCACCGGCGATAAACTCCCAAACAGGTACCCGATTCCAGAACAAGTCTGGACCCACATAGAAGCCACAAAAACTAGCCATCTGTTGTTCAAGAATTCGTTGATTTTGTCTCCAGGCTGCACCATCTTTGTCTCTTCGATCAAGATTAATGGTGGGTTATTTACATTAGTGAGAGATGATGCAGCTAGCTTCTTGTGGTTCTGGATATAAATATTTGGGATTTCTCTTGAAAATGACAGTTTGGGTGACTTTTCGTGTCTTTGCTTGTGAAGCTGTGTTACGATATTTCGCAAACTTAATAGGTAGAGTGATACAGAGTTGTGTTGATCAGATCCGGGTAGGTACAACGTTAAAAACGGTCAACTACCACTTTGCCTTCAAATAAACCCAGTAGAATCGTAGCCACCATTTAAATTTCTGAAGAGAGAGAATATCTGTGTTGGGAAATGTATTATCCTTCGACCAAAACATGTAACTTTTTGACCAATTAAGTTTAACTACGTCGAATGTCCAGTGTTGTCTGAATTAAATATAATTATTTATTAATATATTATAAAAAAAATTATAATATTTTATGTAATTTTTTTCATATTTAATTAGTTCTAAGTTAAAATAGTTGATATTATATATATTAATAAATTATTTATTTATTTGATAAATAAATTTTTGAATTTTATTTTAAAACAAACTCTTTGATTTTAATTTTTTTGTAAATAATAATTTTTTATAATTTTTTAAAGTTGATTGAATTTATTTTCATACATAAAAAAAATTATAAGTTATTTATAATTTTTTTTACCCATTTTCTATTTTTTTTATGTAATTAAACTTATTAATATACTTAATTAGAGATTATGTATTAAAAATAATAAATATGTTATATTAAAAATAATAGATATGTCATACTTATTTTTATTAGTAATAATTTTGTTAATACATTTGACATTTTTTATTATGGAATAGAAATTGGTATGTAGAAGAAACAGTATATTAATAAAAAAATATTTTGTACTTATATATATGTTAGATGTTTAGATTTAATAATTTATAATTAAAATATAAGCTAATGGTGATTTCTTTAACATATATTATATATGAAAAATAATAGACAATTCATAGTTATTTTTATTGATAATATTTTTTTAGTAATAAATTTGTATTTATATATATGTTAGAGGTTTATGTTTAATAATTTATAATTAAAATATAGTCAAGTGATGATTTCGGTAAATGCATTAATAATGAAAAATATGTATACTTGAAAATAATAGAAAACCAAATTTATATATTATTAAGCGAAACATACAATATTTAACATTTTGAAATTTATTTCATCATATGAGTTTAGTAGAGTGGTAAATTTATTTATAACCTATAAAATGACTCAGGTTCAAATTTTAACAACTACAATTAATTTTAAAAAAAAATGTCCAGGGACAAAAATGTTTAAAAAATGACTAAATATTGAACTAAAATAAATGTGTATTGTGTTATATATATATATATATATATATATATAAGATAATTGTAGACAATGGTAGTGTTTTGATGTGTCTACTTTGCTACATACTCCATGCGTTTAAATTATATATGTTTTTAAAAAAATTAAGATTTTTAAAAATAGTTGTTTAATTGTAATTTCTATATTAAAAATATTATAATATTTTATAGTATTTAAAAAGATTAATTTTTTTTGTCATATTATAAAATGTCATTTATAAAAAATGACGCATTATTGCCAAATAAAATCTTTCATTTTATAGTTATAAAAAAAATAAAATATCATGTGCAACCAAAAGCATCTACTAAACAAATTTTGATTGGATAATACAGTAAATAATTACTAATAATTTGCAATCTTTTTGAAACAAGTAAACATCTTTGTACTTTCACCGACAGAGGACCACGTTTAAAGCTGTATATTAATTATGTCCGTAAATCCACAATAAATAAAGGCACGTTTTTTTTTTTTTTTTTTTTATCAGCACATGTCTGCCGGTTTGACCGGGCCGGGTGGGGTATCGTCGAGCTAGTTCCACCTCATTATCATTTCATTTAAAAAAAAAATCATATTAATTCCGTTTCATTTAGCAGTATTCTCAAATATAACCTAATACATAATATTTCATTCTCATACTGTCACATTTAGAAAAAAATAAAATTAATTTTTTAATACCAAAGTATATGTATCGCACTCGTTATGTAATTTTTATTAAATTTTAATAAATTTTTAATATTTTTATTTAATTATAATATATTTATATAAAAGAATATATATATAATTAATCTGGGTGGGTTTGGAGCAAATTTGACCAGAAATATTAATTGGGACGAGTTTAGGTCGAGTTTGATCGAAAGAGACAATTCTCATATTTGTTCCGTACCCAATTGAATTTAATTTTTTTTATTAATATATATTCATGTACTATTATGATTGAATTTGGTCGAATACCATCTGATTCGGTCTAATTGTCAAGTCTAAATTTAATCATTATTTGTTACCGATCCGCGTTTCCAGCGTAATAATCAGGAAGGAAACAAGAAAATGTATTTTGGCCCAAACTTTCCAAGAGTGTTAACAGGTTGGCTACCATGAAATATTCAATTTAATGGTTTCGTTATGTTATCTTGTTCGGTTCAATTATTCAATCAAAATGGATTACAGGCTCGTTTGGTACAACTTATTTGAAAACAAATTATAGATTATTTAATAATCAGATTATTGAATAAGTAGTTAGTTCTATTTGACATAATTTTTTTTAAAATAAATTATCGAATAACTTTTTGAAACTTAGTTTTTTGGAAGTAATTTTTATGTGTTTTAGCAGTTTGTACAATCTAAAAGTAACTTATTAAATAAGCTGAAACAAACAGAACTTTTGAAGTGATTATAGCTTTTAAAAAGCTATATAATCACTTAAGATTATTGAAACCAAACAGGCTCTACGTTAATGTTTTAGTGATTATCAAATTAATTAAATAAACGGAATTAATTAGTTTTTTGTTGACAAAAAAATTATGGTTTAATGAAATATTCTAATTGAATATAGTTCTATTATGTAGACAAAATGTAAAAATAATATATATATATATTGAAAAGAGGCTATCAATTTCCGATTAGGATTAGCGTACAGAACCTTTTATTTTTTTAAAAAAAATTAAATTTTCCTTGCCATTTGGTTAGAAAATCTAGTGAATTGTGTCACTTTACAACCCACTAATTACTATTTCTTATGGATGTATTTATTATTAATTAATCGGATAGTTGGAGAACCTAATCAGTTGGAAGATTCTTCTACCAATATTCAATGCGTCGGTTTGTATTTTCAAACTTCATTTTAACTTCTCTTCTCCTCTTTTGGTGTATAATATAATTCAAAGAGACGAGGGTTGAATCATCACGTAAGGTTGGTTGTATGCATAACATTTAAAACAAAATAATATTATTCTATTAAAAATACATAATAAAATAATTTTATTTTATTGAAAATATTAATTTTATAGGATATATAATACAATTTACTTATTTTTTTTCCTCCTAATTTAAATTTAAGAATTTATTGTGCATGCCCGTGTGCTTATTTATTTATAAGTAGTTGCTGCTTTTATATTGGAAAAAAGATGGGAATAGCTGATCAAGTACTCCCTCCGTCCACAAAATAATGACTAAAATGGATAAAGTACGCAAATTAAAAAAATTAACTTTTTAAGAGAGAGTATATTTTTTTGACAAAATTATCCTTACAAATGTATTTTATAATGATAAAGAGAA
>JAUMHB010100641.1:0-10261 GCA_032359685.1 Pittosporum tobira
TTATCATACTATAGACTAGTAAGTGATTGGTCAAAGTTGGAATCTCTTTTGGTTCCCTGATTGTAATTGCTTTTGTATGCCAGGTCATAAAAATTGAAGCCCATGAAGCAGACGATGTTGTAGCTACACTTGTAGGACAAGTTTTAGAAAGGGGATGCCGAGTTGTTATTGCTTCTCCCGATAAAGATTTCAAGCAACTGATATCTGAAGATGTGCAAATTGTTATGCCCATGCCAGATTTGGAAAGATGGTCCTTTTACACTCTAAAGCACTACATGGCTCAGTACAATTGTTATCCAAGCTCCGACCTGAGTCTTAGTAAGTATGCTTGAATTTAATAAGATTTTCAATTTAATATAAAGAGATAATCAAGTGTGAAGGATCTTCCTAGAACAAGGGCACAGCCATTGGAAACTGAGGACTGAGAAGTACATTTTGTATTTAGTTTCTCAATTTTCTTTTGGTCTTTTGAATCATTTAACTAAAAAGGCTAATGGTTGATCGAGCTATCAAAATGATCACTCTCTTTCGCATGTTTATGTCATGGCTTATCCTGCCTTAATATATCTATATGACATCCCAATGGCATATGTACTGTCAGTTACTTGATAATTCACTGAGCAAGGCTAGTTTCTTCTTCAGATAATTTGAATTTCTGGAACCAAGAATTAAAGGAAAGTAAATATCTACAGAAGCTATTTGCTGGTTGCTTATTCATGTCCATATGAGGTTTATGAACCAATTGCTTGTTGTAATTTTCTAAAAGGTGTTATAACTATTTAGGAAGCATTATGGGTGATGAAGTGGATGGTGTTCCAGGAATTCAGCATGTGGTCCCTGGATTTGGCCGGAAAACCGCCATAAAGTTATTAAAGAAGCATGGGTCATTGGAAAATCTACTCAACGCTGCGGCAGTAAGAACTGTAGGCAAACAGTATGCGCAGGAAGCCCTTACAAATTATGCCGATTACCTTCGAAAAAATTATGAGGTTCTTGCACTGAGGAGGTAAACATGTCTGATGTAATTGATTTCTCACATTGTACTTCTATATAATGGAATGTCAGTATATCCCTCTCATTATAAAATATACCCGTTGATTCCCCTAAATTAAATATTGCAGGGATGTGGACGTTCAGCTTCAGGATGGTTGGTTGTCCAAGAGAGACATGAACAATGATGCAGAAAGTTTATCGAACTTCATCAGATTGGTAGCCCATGGTGGGCAAAACTGCTTGGAATCTAAACCGGCAAAATAGATATTGTTCTAACAGGTGATCTCGTAAGTACAAGTCATTTGAAGGTTGCAAATGAGTGATGCTCATACTTTTATTTCTTCTATTCTTTCTTTCTTTTTTGTTTTCGTTTCCCTTTATCTTTTATTTCTTATCACAGTAGTGAAAGTTGGTATTGATTATCCGTTTCCTGGACATTGTACAATCTTCTTGGCCTTTGGCATGTGGTGTATTTTGAAGTAATCGGCTTTTTATGTGATCATATATTTCATTTCTGACAAAGACCTCTGAATATCAATTCAGTTGGGTCTTCCCCATGTATGTCATTTGCAAAAACCTATCAATGGCTGAACTGCTTGAAATGCTGCATGAAGTGTTAGCTATTTTCAATACATCATTTGTATACGAATGGATGCATGACATTCAAAAGCAAGAACTACATGCATATTAAACGAAACACCTCATAAAAATACGTACTAAATAAAATCTGTAGACCCGTTCGACAGATTGCATGGTTGATTCAAAGTGGCATCATTAGATTCATTTCTTTGTTCATCAAATCATGCCATTTGTGTAACAATGTAAAGCATAAGATAGAACAGGAAGATTGCCTAGCATTTTAGGAAAGACATGTCAATATGCTAGATTGTTGTATGGTTTTGCAATATCTTAACTTTCTGTTCATTCTAAATTTGTAGCTATCGGATACCCTTTCTAGTGGGGATATGACGCGCCGTCTCCTATCAAATAGGATTTGGTTGCTTGGAAATGCAGAATGTGGAAGAGAAGAACATGTTGGCCGTACAACAAGTACACATATCAAGTGTATGTAGCAGCTACACTTGTTTCTTCAATACTCTTTTCTTTTGCTCATTCTCTCTAGCGGAGGTGGTAAATGCACTCTAGTTTTTTACCGTGTGCAGTCCACTACAAGGTTAAAATGATTCTAATTTTGTTCCTACAGTGGATTGAAGTTTGGACTGCATTTGTCAGTTTATCTTTACTTATTTGTGGTGTCTCATACTAATATTACCGTATTCTTCTTATGCAGCAGTGAAGATATACACTCTTTAAGACAAAGTAGATGTTTACGGAGCTTATTCCCTTTTATGCTGGAAGTTGTACGAGTGAGCTCTGCTTGAATTGCTGAGATGCACACCAATTGTAATGCAGTGTTTGTGCTACATGGATTTCGTGCCACGGACGACAATCTCCTCAACCTGCATTTTCATGATCTTGCGGTTCATTTGTTTAGTTGAGTATACAAACGGAAGGAATAGTAGTACTAACTCCCTTTCAAAATTAGAGATTGATTATTTTTTATTTTTTTGTAATTGCTCCAAAATTAGAGACAATTTTCTATTTTAGTACAATAAAAAATTCGATGATCTTAATTTGTCAAATATTCAGTAACGCATTTAGAAAATTGGAAATCATTTGGGGTAGAGTAAATTATGTTGTGAAAGAAAGGAATGCATCGTTGTTCAGCATGGAAAGTTCTGTTGATATTCTGGTGTCGAGAATACCTTTTTAGGAGTAGACTAGAGAAGTGTTGCCCCCTCCTTTTTTTGGTTTGACCTTCTGGTTAATGGGAATATGACTAATTCGGAATTAAGGACTATATAGGTGGCAAAACTCTCTCTTCCAATACGGTCAATTGAGCTACGTGTTTGGGAGTGTTGCGTCATCCGTTACAAAAGTATGAGATATCTTCCAAAAATATTTTGCAAAATAAATGTGCAATTATAATTTTTAACATAGAAATAAAGTATTTTTTTTTTTTTGCAATGGTTTAAAATATTATATGTATTAATAAAATAATAAATTATAAATATTATAGTCTTTATAATATTAAAATAAAAGTTATTGTTAACTTTGAAACATATCAACATAAAATAATTACCCCTAATTTTTTAAAACAAAAGTAGTAAAAGATGCCTAGTGTAATAGGCCCTGACTAATTACAATGGTTTGGGGAGGTATTAACTTGAAATTGACACAATTCGCAAGTTTGATTATATTACTACTTTTTATTTTTTAAACTCTTGATAAGAATTTTGATAATCCAATGTATTTTGTCTTAAAGACTTAACACCCAAATATACACTGCTATCATTTTCAATTTTCCTTTTTCTTTCTTTCTTAAATAATAATAATAAAATTATTATTATTATTATTATTATTATTTAAAAAAAAAAACTCAATTTGGAGATGGCCCAAAAGACGGTCCAGCTTTAAAACAGTACACCGGTCACCGGATCAGATAAACTTATCCTCAATACAGTCGCAACTTGCAAAATCTTCAAAATTGATTTTCAAACCAACTTTTTGACAGCTGATAATATAACAAACAAAAGTTCTCCACTGAAAATGCTACTCCAATCCACCACTTCACCTCCTCTTCAACATTCCCCATATGGGTCTCAAAGTTGTGCAGTTAATTTGATTTTTTCAGGCCATAAACATCCAATTTCGTTTCCACTTTCTGAATTTCAAAGCTGTGGATCAACTCTAAATCATGATGAGCCCAGAAGACCCACTAAGCCCAAGTTTAGGCGCCACAAACTATCTCTTCAGGTAACTGCTACATGTGTACAAAACTTTATCATCATATTCATCTGCAATCGCTAATATCATGTGTTTTGTGGGTTAATCTTTGTAGAAAGAGTATGGTTTGATAACTTGTCTGGTAAGGGGAACTTTTAGAGCTTTGTCATATGAGAAATATCTTCTATAAACTAATTACTCGATCCATGAGCTCCTAATCCTAAATTTCGAAATTTAGACAATACAATTTAAAATGTTCTAATTTGTTTTATGGATGTTATTTTTGGAAGTTGTGATGTTCTAGTAGAATGTTCATCTTGACGAATTTACTTGGCATTTCGATTAGAGCATTATCTTGAATCTACCCATTTAATCAAATGGCAGCGGTTTCAGGGGCAAAAGTGAAACTTGAGTTTCCACTTATGGAGAATTCTAATATGGTCCATGTTAATTGTTAAGTGATAAAATTTGCATTCTTATGACTTCTGAGAATCAATTGTTGGATTTGTGATTATGTCTGTAAGTTACTAAGTTGACATTTCATTAATGAACACAGATATATGGAAGACAACTGGCATCATTGCCGCTCGTGGCCTCAAAGAAATGCAAGGGTACTTCCCATTTATTTGTTATAACAACTTTCTTTGCGATTTAATTCTGTAACGTGTGCATATCTTCATTTTGTGTTGAATGGTCAGGATGCTGTATTCCATCTCACCTTAGGCTAATGCCAAGTATATTAGCAATTCGTCACCTGGCCCCATATAGTTTTTGTTAAGGAGGCAAATATTGACAATTCTGAACACTATTCTTATTAATGGCAACGAAATCATAGTGCCAAGCAGCCAATAACTGTCCTTGCTTTGGCTATCCCACTATCCACTAGGCAAATCACTAATGATCGGCTAGCCAAAATCCTAGCAAAGCTGTGTCATTTTAAAATTCTTTAGCTGAACTAAATCATGGCAACTTTTAGTAAGTTTGGTTTCTTTAGCTAGGTACTTCTAAACTCACTGTTAAATAGTCAGAATCACATAACTTAGAAATTAGTAGTCGAGTAATCTACATCTTAAATGGAATTATATTGTGTGATATTATCTTGCAACTAAACTTTAATAATTAGCAAATCAATCAGGGGCTAGTACTGTATCATATAATTGTATGATTAAATAATGCAAATTTTAGGAGGTTTGACACTACAAATAGTTCAGCTCAGTCAGCTTTGGCTCAGCTACTTGACTTGTTTTGGCTTGTTCGGCCACGGATTGGCATATCTAGCCTATGTTATTAGAACCGAAACAGTCAACCAATTTGAGACTCTAGACTAGCCACACTTTTATACACTACATAGTTAAGTTTGTGACAAGTATGATCAGTCCGTGACTGTTAGGGAATTTTGCACGTGTCCATAAGAAGGTGATACTTTCATCTTATTATAGTAAGTTAACAAATTGAAGGCTTTTCAGAAGTCATGTCAATGAATAGTTAATGTACATAAATCCCATATTCTTATCATATGAGGTATGGGTGATTTATACAATAATGTAACCCAGAAAGTATGACAAAATGGATACTTGGTAACAGCAATGCCAAATTGACCACACTATGTGTAGCATAGAAGCTGTTCATGTATGATCAGTCTACATCGCTTTTCCCATATGATCATCAAATGAAACACATAATATGAAATCTTGTGATTTTAATTGTACGTTTGATAATTTATTTTCCTTTTTTATCTGCTGATCCAATTATTGAACCTGTGAATAACTTTTCTAATTTTAGTTTGAAAATCATAAAAAATTTGAATGCATTATTTTAGTCAGATGCGGTGGAAACTCTTTTGATATTTTTGTGTTTCATCATGTAGTGGATAATTACTCATCTCATAGAATTACTGGCATAAAGATCTATAATATATTTGTCATAAACATAGGGGGTACATAAAACAGAAAGATTTAAAAGAGTACATGATCCAAATATGATGGATTTTGAAAGCCATGATATCAATTTTAGGTCGATTTTCTGATTTCAGTGCTGAGTTAATATGCTTTTAGAACTTGAGATTCCCACGTCTTGGGTTCAAACCCTCTTGCATATGTTGATTACAGTATGGTTGGTTTGCGCAATATGATATTCTGGTGGACTATGCTTGCTTTTGAAAGTGTTAAAGCAGAAATACATTATCGAGCCATGGTATAATAACTTACATTTTCAAAGCACTTTGTAATTTTTCTTCTTCCCAGAATTTGCTTGACACTATATCTTATGTTTCTTCCCTGCTTTTTTGTCATATTTTTGTTCTTTATATTAATTTATTAATATGATATCAGCATCCTGTTGCAGAATTCTCAGACACCCTTTTTGATGGTGAAGATATAATGAAAACAAACGGGCCACTAGTTTATGTGTCTGCTTTCTCTTGTGGACCAATTACATGGTTGGCATCTGCAGAAGTGGCACAAGCAAGTGGAGGTCTCAAAGTAGACCCAGTTTACGAGGTTGGGGAGTTATTTGAATTGGGGATCCAGCTCTCCTATGTGCTTTCCTTGTTAGGTTTGCTTGGTGTTGGGACCTTCTTTGTCCTTCGTCAAGTCCTTGTCCGCAGAGAACTCGACCTTTCAGCAAAAGAATTGCAGGTACATGCCTGCAATTATTTTTGTTATTCTTATTATTTTTTATTATTTTTAATTTCTAAGTTTTTGACATTTGAATCGGTACGGTTTGTTAATTATTGTTTCCTCCTTTACTTATAATTTTCTCCAGACTTATAGTAAGATTCTAAGTTCTTGTTCTTCTTCGGGTCACTATTTCAATTGGAAATCCTAGCTTAGTTTTACCCAAAAACCCTAACCTATATCAAGCCTTAGGGCCTCATTGTACCACCCAAACAGCATTGTTGGTTTTCGGAATATGTAACAACTTTAATTTTGTACCAAGGCAAGGAAAGTTAAATTCATTCATGTGCACCAAGGCTACTTTTTTTCTCTTTCACTTGAGAAACCAACAAGCTTTTGCAAGCTTCAGCCTACAATAAGCTGTTACTTTTGTAGGGTTATATGAGAATAAAAATTTCATTCTCTAATGATGTATCCTTTTCTATGCTGATTGGAAATTTGGTTTTCATACTTTTGCTGCCCTTGTACTAGATCAAATTGTCAATTGTTACCTTCATGTTTGCTGCTATTACTGAATATTTGAATTTAGTGGTATATTGTGCTCCAAATAATTAGACGAAGGAAAGTGATAGTTCAACAATAGATGCTCTATAAGAAAATACAGGGAGTCCTTGGCATTTAGAGGTTACCTGGTGCTCCAAATTTGCATGGACAAAGACAGAGTTGTAGTTAGAGACCTGATGTTCAAGAAGTATGAATGGAAATTTTCCTCTTATTTGGTTATAATTCAAGATAGAAAATTCCACCATCTGGAAATGAAATAAAGTTTCCAAGATTGCGGAGGTGATGCTAGTAATCTCCTGGTCATATTTAATTCTTAAGTCAAAAGTAGAACCTTGAGGGTGAAAAAATGTCACAAATTAGCTCATTTTATGTTCTAGGGGAAGCGAAGGAAATATAGTTCATACAAAAATACAAGCGCACTTTCAAAAGCCGCAGTCGCTTTTTTATTTTTAACAATACTTTTAACAAGTTTTACTTTTCATAAACAATGGTTAAAATCACAACTCTTACTTATATAATGATATGGCTTACATCGATTTTGAAAATGGTCTTTTTTGTGACGTCTCAGAAAGGAAAGATGGACTTTCATTTTGAGACGAAGAGAGTAAGAAATTTTAAGAAACCGGGTAATTTTTGACAGGCGAGTATAGAAGACAGTGGCATCTGCCATCCTCTATAGAATTGGGTTTTCACCACTTCCACTGATTAAATTCTTAATTTGGCATTGGATTCAAAATTAGGTTTCTTTATTAGCAAATCTATGGCATCAAAAATTTTAACACGTATTTATTTTAGCAGAACCTTTCAGTTTAAGAAACCAAATTCTGAGCTAACTGAAAGAACTAGCCAAACATATTGATGTATTCCTGTTTAGAAATCAATATAAACTTCGAAACAGCATGAATGCAATTCAATTTGAAGAAAAATAAGCACTAAAATGTGCACCTAGATGGATGTATTCCTGTTTTGCAGCGTATCATCCAAATCTAACAAAATTAAATCTCTAAATCGAGAAAACTTCACTGCCTAATCATCTAAGATAATAGAGGTCCAAATTTGGCCCTCGAAGTTTACTACTTTGTTTAGCTCTATACCCACATACACAATTTATCACCCCCTCCCAAACATGGCTGATATGTAATTCATATAGTTCTACATGTTCATCATTATACTATTGAGTCCTTGATAACTATTTTGCATTGAGTTGTTAAATATATTAATGCAGGATTTTACTTTTTTGTCCATTTGCTAAGTCCATGTTGCTCCAATAGTCAGATAACTTGCATGGTATTAACCAAAAGAAAGATAAATTTGGGAATTTTGGGAAAAAAGGTTTTATTAATAGTATTGTTCTTTTTCATATTTATTGTGTATGTCTTTTATAGTTTCATTGATCATCTTCTCTATTTTGGTGGTTAATAATACTCTTTATAACTGAGACATGTCTACTCTCCCTCTCACAATCTATCTACTGATTCTCAGGAGCAAGTAAGAAGTGGTGATGCCAGTGCAACGGAATTATTTGAACTTGGAGCAGTTATGTTGCGGAGAAAAGTTTACCCTGTGGCTACTAAGTTCTTGCTTCAAGCAATTGACAAATGGGATGGAGATGGTCAGGATCTTGCCCAAGTATGATATTACCCTCATCTTTGATATTTTTTAAAACAAAAAAATATGGACTGGAGATAATAAAGAATTAATAGACATATTTGTGATAATTATGATGGTCCTAGTTTTAACTACTTGGTTGTTAAGGTGTACTCGATTACTCCCTATGTTTCACGGAAAGAGTCTTATTTGTCATTTTTGTGTTCAACAATAGAGTCTCATATGTATGGACTAGTAGTGTAAAATAAGATGATCTAATTTAGCTCCCCAATATTATCGCAGGTTTATAATGCTCTTGGGGTGAGTTATACTCGTGACGGGAAAGTTGATAAGGGCATCGCGCAATTTGAAAAGGCTGTGAAACTCCAACCTGGGTATGTCACGGCCTGGAACAACTTGGGTGACGCCTACGAGACTAAGAAAGAGTTGACATCTGCTCTAAACGCGTTTGAAGAAGTCCTGCTATTCGATCCTAACAACAAGGTAGCACGGCCCAGGAGAGATGCTTTAAAGGAAAAAGTTCAGATGTACAAAGGAGTGTCTATTAAAACAAAGAAGAACTGATTTCAATCATATTTTGACTGTTATTTATGCACAAATTTGTCAGATATTAATTTAATTTTGACAAAAAAATATGTTAGTTCTCCAACTATGTATTACATTTTTAACTTACTCCATTATAATGCAATTAAATATGTACTACACTTATAAATTTAGCAAATTTTCTTGTGAAAATAGCAATTCTCTAAAAATAATACTCTATCTGTTTTAAAAAGAATGAGCACAAGTATTCTTTTCATTATTTCAAAAAGAATGATTTAATTTATCATTTCTAGTTTGTAATTTCCTTTTTATACTCATTTTATGTCACATTAAATCTCTCTTAAAACTCTTTATTATTATAAAATACATTTGTAAGGATAATTTTGTCAAAAAAATATGTTTTATCTTAAAAAATTAATTTTTTTAATTTACATAATTTTCGTGTTTTACTTGCCGACACAGAAAGAGTATAAGTCTTTTAACTCTTGGTAGCCCAATGCGCCAGGTTAATATGAATGTATTAAGTTTTAAGTTAAATAAATTTGTTTGTTAATTCAAAATAAATGAACATGATCAGGTACGAAAATTTTTAAATTAAATAACTTAAAATAACGTGAGATTTTAAAATTAACAATAATTCTAAAATATTATAGATTGCACAAAAGTATTTGAAAGGATAACGCAAATTCCAATATTCACTTTATATCACCATCATTTTAACATATATTCCACCAATACACACAAAAATGGTAGCCGTCCATCTTTTACCATCAACAGGGAACGCCATTCATTGTTGCCTCCCTCCACTTGCACCCTTTTTTTTAGCTTGTTATCATCACCTTTTAGCTGCTGCCACTTTGTTCGTTTCCTTTCCCTTTCTTGCATAATACCCCCTTAAGTTTATTTATTTTTCGTAAAAGTAAGAAATTTTGAATCGTAACTTTTAAAAAGCTTGAAAAAACTTGTATTTCTTCCAAAAGTCTTAAATTAAATTGGTGAACATTTTTTTTGATTATCCCTCTCGACATATCATTCTTATTCCTCTCTTTGCAAAATAAAGTTTACACACATATCAAATATCCCTCGCAAAATGACGAGGGATCGAATTTTATTGTGACTTTGTCCTCATTTATTATAATTTTACCATTTTC
>JAUMHB010100652.1:0-10259 GCA_032359685.1 Pittosporum tobira
TAAAACTGTGCCTATTTTAAAATTGTGAATATTTTGAAAACTGTGAATGCTTTTAAAATTGTGAATATTTTTAAAATAGGAGTTGGAAAAGGCAATAAATGGACTTTTCCTCATGTAGAGCATAGATGGAGGAAAATGTTCCCCTCTCAACCATTAAAAAAAGTTTTTTGGGAAGCTTCATGTGCAACTCATCACATTGCACATGAAAATGCCATGAAGTAAGTAAAGAGGCTAAATCCCCAAGCCTAGATGAAGATTTGTGAGAAAGACCCTAAAATGTGGTCCAAGTCATATTTTGAAACACATTCCAAGACTGATATTGTCGAGAATAATATGTCAGAGTGCTTCAATGCCTGGATCATAAAGGTTAGGTAATTGATTTAATATATGATAATTATTTATTTATTGTTATTTTATGTTGGTTTTTTCATACAAACTATTTTTTAATAATTTTATTTGTAGGTATTTGCCTCTCACAGATATACTTACTGAGATTCATGATCAAATTATGGTGTGGTTGCATCAAAAAAGAGATGCAATGTTAAAGTATGACAACTTAATTTGTCCACGAATCAAGAAAAAATTAGATGCTGTAGTATTTGATTCCTCAAATTGTGTTCCATTGTGGGATGGCAAAAAAATATTTCAAGTGACGTATAAAGGACAAGGAGGATATACGCTCAATGTTACAGATATGACTTGTGCTTGTAGGGTGTGGGATCTGACAGGTACACATGCTCACTTCCATATTTTAATAACTGTTAATTTAATTTTTTACAACTTTATTATTTTAATAAATGTTAATACTTTATTATTTTAATTATTTAATGTTGTATTAAAATAATAATTGTTAATGCTTTGTTATTTTAACAATTGTCAATACTTTATTATTTTATTTCATAGGAAGGTGTGCCTTGTTGTCATGCAATATCAGCTATTCAGTATAAAAGAGACACTAACCTTAAAGCTTACAGTCATACATTAGAAGTCTTACCTAGAAAAATATTTTGGGAATTTACTGATCATGAAAGAATAGGATCTTTGTCGACAACAATAAAAGGTAGACCCAAAAGATTAAGAAGAAGAGAGGCTTGGGAAGATGGAAATGGAACTAGTAGTGGTCAGGTACCGCCAAATGGGAATGGTCCTTTGTAGAGGGTAAGTAGAAAGGGAAGAATTATGCACTGCTCATATTGTAAGAAGGCTGGGCATAACAAGAAGAAATGTCCAGTTCAAGAAGCAGTTGATTTAAGTGAGGTATTATTTGGTCAAGAAGAAGACCCTTTTGATCTTGATGCAGCTGATACTGCAGTTGATATTGCAGCTGTTAATACTACCCAAAATCTTAATGCTGTTAATTCTGCCCAGAATGTGACTTTTAATGTTACCCAAAATGTGGTTGTTAATGCTACACAAAATGCTTCCCATAATGCTACCTACAATATTACCCATAATGTATCCTTAGTGCAACCCAGAATGTTGGCTAGAATGTATCCCAAAGTGCAAACCAGAATGTTAATAAAAATACGACTCAGAATGTGACTCAAAAATTTTTGCAGAATATAACCCAGATCGGAAGCCAAGTCGAATCTCAGACGGCTTCAAATGGTTCTCAGACAGCTACAAAATCACCAAGGTACACCAAGAAAATAGCAAGTAGGTTGAATATGCCATTTAACCAAGAAAGGCAACAAACTCAAACAACACGAATGTTGTTTGTAAGTATAATTTCTTTAATTGCATGTATTTTAATATTATATTATTTGTCAATATTATTAACATTACTTCATTGATATTATCATATACCAACTCCTTGTCAAAATACTCCAATTCAGGTCACTGGATGTACTCGAAGCGATTGCTATGTTATGTGTTTAAGACTCAATTGTTATGTATTTTGTTGGGTTCCCATAATGATTGTGTGTTGTGATGGGTTAAAATTCCAAAAATGTTTATGTATTATGATGGGTAAACAAGTTTATTTTATGTTGTTCATGTTAAATGTTTATGTATTCTATCATTATTAAAATCCTAGAATTGTTATGTATTCATAGGTTCTCATTTTGGTGCAAATTGTGTTGGATTTTCATATTGGTGTAAATTGTGTTGGGTTCTCATTTTGGTGCAACTTGTGTTGGGCAAAAGTATAAATTTGTGTAGTTAAATTTGTGCAACTTGTATTCTCTAGTCTTGAGTCTACAAAATGAGTAGACACTAACATTTTGTAGCTCAATTTGCAACATTCTAAAAATATTTTAAATCATATGTGAATTCATTCAAGTGTTGCACTTATTAATAATTTGGTTCATCAAGTCGAAGTATGTTACCTTTTTTTGGTTCATCAAGTGTTTTGATAAGAGGCTTTTGAGACGTTTTGAGGCCATCCTTGCATAGAGATTGGAAGTTCAATTAACACTAAATTCATTGAATCCCAAATTCATTCAACTTTCATCATAATACATTTAAAAACAATGAAAAGTTCAATCAACACCAAATTCATTTAACGTCAAATCTTCATTCAACTACAAAGTTACAATCTTTACTCACCTCCTACAATTTGATCCATAAAAAAAATACCCAAGAAAAAAATAAAAATATCCATAACTTTTTCAACCTCCTCTTTAGTGCTGCATTATCCTTTGTCTGTCTATTTTATGCTGTAACATTGAATACTTCCATTGGCAACCTCATCATTTCGTCATTTTTTCTAAACTCCTCTTTCAAGTGTAGAATGATATTTTTGGACCTTTCAATGAATGGAGGATCACACAATTGAAAGAAATTGCATCAATTTGCCTTAAATTAACAAAAAATATCCCAAATTATTTTTATATTTAAAAAAAAAAATAGAATTTTTTGAAGATCAGAGGAGAAATCATTTAACCTTATTGTAGTGACTACATCCTAGAAATCTCCTTTCAGGATATAAAGTATTTTTCTTACAACCTTCACGCATTGGAGCAACCGTATTACATTCGCATACTACTAAGTCATTCGTCATCTCCCAAAATTCATTCGGGGTCCTTCGCTTAAAACCAACAACACTTGAATTGCTTATTTTGACTTCAAATTGACTCTTAATAGATTTAACAATTGCTTTCGATTTGTTCGTGAGAAGAAAGATGAGTTATTGTTACGGTTCTCCTCTCTTTAGCTAGATGATAGCTAAAAGGGAGAATTTAAGCCCATTAGAAATAGATGCTAAAAAGAGGTGGAATGAGTTACGTTCATCTTTCCTACTAAGCAAGAGATAATTTATATAAAAAAAAGTACAATAATGCAAATTTAAAAAAAAAAAAATGCAATGGATAAAAGTACATTTAATCTATTAAAAAATTAATTACTTCCGTTACCGGAAAAGAACAGTATGACTTGTGACGGTGTGCGCCACGTGTAAGCAGCGTGCTGAATATTGCTAAATACGTCGTCGTTCTAGCTCAATAAGGCACAATCAACTACACTAGAGTAAAACAGCAGCAAACTGGAGCTAGGCTTCAAAGATCCCCCAGTCATCTGACCATCTGAGAGCTGAATCAGTAAATTGTTTTTGCATCTTCCTATTAGATTCAATTAAAGATTTACCCTTTGACACTTCAGAAATCAAGAACCCTTCAGAGGTAAGTTTGTCATTATAGTGATTCAGTTAGTTAATGCTGAGGAATGAGCTTGTTTCCTTTTGAAGATACATTTTTCTTACTTGGTGGAAAAAATGCTTTCCTAAAACATCTTTGTTTCTAAGCCAAGAAAGTTACTTTCCAAATGTCAAATAGATTTGCCGGGGTTCAAGAACAACTCACTTAAAAGATTGAAATATTTTTTGGTGCTAGTGACTTTCATTTTCAGAGATTTGGAGTACTTAGACATGGCTCTTTTGTCTGTTTTACTGAATTGAGTTTACATTGTCTTTATTAATTTAGTTCTTGCTGTATTATGGTTGAACTTTCAGATTTCTTTCCATTGGAGTAAACTATTCTTAAGATTGGATTAATGTATTCGTCATGTTTCTTACCAGTAAAGAGACCGAATAACATTTTCCTGCATATTTATCCTAAACAGTTTCAGTAATTTGGTTTAAAGTAAGTGGGAATGAAGAAATGGTCGGGAGGCTTGCTGATTATAGGACTTGGTTTAATTTTATTTCTCCGGTACACTTTAATTGGAAAACAGCCACAGAAGCAGTCAGCTTATGATTTCTTTAATAGCCACCTTTCTAGTGATGCTATTTCAAAAGGAGAAAATGGAGAAAACATGGTTCAAGTGAAAGCGAATAATATAAAGAGGCCCCACCTTATAAATGTTGAAGGGCTTGGGGATCTGTATGCTTCGAATAATTTATCCAAAGAAGAGTCTCAGGTTTTGCTTGTTTGGGCTCAAATGCGTATCTTGCTTTCTAGGTCAGATCCTCTGCCTGAAACATTTCAAGGCATCAAAGAGGCTGCCATTGCATGGAGAGAATTATTGTCAACAATTGAAAAGGAAAGAGCCTCCAACTCTAAGGATTTTATCGAAAAAGATAAAAGTTGCCCTTACTCTGTTGGTGTGTATGGTACTTCGATAACTATTGGTGGAAATATTCTTGAGATTCCTTGTGGTTTAGTTGAGGATTCATCGGTTACATTGATAGGAATTCCCAGTAAGGGACAGGGTAGCTTTCAAATAGAACTTATCGGCTCACAAGCTCCAGAAGAACGAAAGCCTCCTATAGTTTTGCATTATAAGGTAATTTTACCAGGAGATAACTTGACAAAGGAGCCAATCATAGTTCAAAATACATGGATCAATGAGACTGGATGGGGCAAAGAGGAAAGATGTCCAGATCGTCGGTTCACTAATATTGTGAAAGGTATATCCTATGACTTTTGCTTTCTAGCTTTTGTCTGTAGTGGAGATTTGGTAGTGCTTATTCGAGTCTTTTATGAGCTATGTATAATTTGCTTATAAGAGCAGTTTCATAACTGATTATTTCATATGTGCTTATAGTTTAAAAAGTTTAGTATAATCATTGTACAGTGAAACCTTGATGTTTTAACTGTGCTCTAGAATTGAAATTTGACTATATTTGTATATACTTCTCAGTTGATGGACTTGTAAAATGTAATGAACAAGTTGTCAGAAGCACTAGGGAAGAGATTATAAATACTAGTGATTCGAGTGGTGGCAAGTCAATCAATGTTTCCAGTGAGAGTGCCCATGTGAGTGCCAATTTCCCATTTTCTGAAGATAGCCTTTTTACTGCCACGTTATGGGCTGGTGTGGAGGGATTCCACATGACTGTGAATGGAAGGCATGAAACTTCATTTGCATATAGGGAGGTAAGGTACGGATTACCTGCAATTACACATTACTCCCTTCATTCCATGAGAACAGTATCATTTTGACTTTGTGAAGTCAATTTGTGAATCTTAAAATTTTAAATTGATATGATTTTACTTGATTTAGTCAATACAATCGTGAATATTGTAAACCATGTAAAATCTACTACCGATGGTAAATTTTGCTATTTTCAAAGCTTTAATGAAATCTCACCAGTTACAAATTTTAGGATTTCACGAATTGACTTCAAAAAGTCAAAATGGGACCCGTGGTTCAGAAGGAGTGAAAGTTACAAGGGTAGGTTGTCTTTGATTTTATACATTAACAAAAAATAACTCCCAACTTGATGCATCTATGTTACTACGTATATGTAGAAACTTGACCCGTGGTTGGTTGGCGGAGTAAGAGTGCATGATGGCGTGGATCTTGTATCTGCCTTAGCTAAAGGCTTGCCTGTTTCTGAAGATCTGGATATAGTTGTTGATGTCGAGCACCTCAGAGCTCCACCAGTTTCCAAGAAAAGGCTTGTTCTGCTGATTGGGGTATTCTCTTCTTGCAATAATTTTGATCGCCGAATGGCATTGAGGAGATCCTGGATGCAGTATGAACCTGTGCGTTCTGGGGATGTGGCTGTTCGCTTTTTCACTGGCCTTGTAAGTGAGGTGTTGTGAACTGAAGAATTTATCTGTTGATTCCAAGACTTTCTTCTATTTTCCCTGCTTTTGTCCAAAAAGCTCCAATAAGTCTTTCCTTGTACTCCTCTATTGCACAAGAGTCCCATTCGCTAAATTTACAAATTTTAAGGATATATCCGTTAATATAATGAATGTTTAGTTAGTCTCCATCTATTCCAAAATTAGAGTTGCATCTGCGACAAATGTTTGGGGAAATTGATATTTTTAATTACAATCATATCCTTAACATTAGCTCAAAATGTAGAAGTAATTGCGTGTTAGTACGTGCTCAATCTACTTATATTATAATAGTGTCATGTGGGTGACTTGTCACTTTCTAGTTTAAAATCAGAAAATCTCTAATTATGTAACAGGCTAAGTTTGGACGGATGGAGCACTGAATTAGTGATGGCATGGTAGTTTGTGATACTAAACTTGGAAGACATTGTGTCCTTTTATTCTATCAGCAACAAAAATGGGACTCTTTTTGTGGAAAGAATGGAGTATATTTTGTTGATAAGTAACTCTTTCCTTGTATATTTCAATTTCAAACCTCTTTGTACACTACAATTTGATGCTGCTTTACTTCAGGTAAATAAAATTTAGCAAGGTCTGAACTTTATAGTGTTTCCTTCTTATGTTTTAAACATCTTTAATTTTCCAAAGGAATAGTAGTTAATGTTTCAGTAGGTATGATACTTTTTTCAAATTGCTGCGAGTTGAACCAAGTCCACCTTAATTCAGCAATGTTATATAACTGAATTTAATACTATTTTTGTTCATGAAAATTGTTTCAAGAGTATTCTTCAAACTGAGACTGTGAGACATCTCATAAATAGAAAATGAAAGGAAAAAGAGGAGACTTGGTTACTGATATACTTATGTCCTCGGGAATTTGTGGCACTTCAACATGACTTTTCTTTTCTCCATTTTTTGGTAATATTGCAGCACAAGAGTAGTCAAGTCAATATTGAGCTGTGGAGAGAAGCTCAAGCTTATGGAGATATCCAGCTGATGCCTTTTGTTGACTACTACAGCCTGATCAGTATAAAAACAGTTGCAATTTGCACTATGGGGGTACGTGCGTATAAGTTTCTTCTGCAAAATTGCTAAAAATTTCTTCTGGTATAGGAACCTTTTGTTGACTACTACTACAGCCTGATCAGTATAAAAACAATTGCAATTAGCACTACGGGGGTGCGTGCATATAAGTTTCTTCTGCAAAATTACTAAAAATTTCTTCTGGTATTCATTCCTATATATTTTTTGGAGAACAGAAACATACTGTATCTATTTCGGATATGAATCAGTGACATCAATACTTTTATGATTCTTTGGTTGTTCCCTGATCATGCAAGATATTAAAACTCAGTTTTTGATATTGTGATGTTGATGTTTTCCCCATCAATCAATAATTTTGTAACATGTATTTGATTTGCAAATCTACAGACTAAAATCTTCCCGGCTAAATATATAATGAAAATGGATGATGATGCTTTTTTGAGGATAGATGAAGTACTATCTAGTCTCAAGGAAAAAGTTTCGGATGGTCTCTTATATGGTCTTGTTTCCTTCGAATCAAAGCCCCAGAGAGATAAAGACAATAAATGGTTTATTAGTGCTGAGGTATCAGTTTTGGCCAAACTAACCATATGTATAATAATTGCGTAATCGTTATGATTTTTAGATGATTATGGATTCTTTGGCAGGAATGGCCACATGAGAAATACCCACCATGGGCCCACGGCCCGGGTTATATAATTTCCAGAGATATTGCAAGATTCATTGTCCAAGGGCACCAAAATAGAGAACTCAAGGTAAAGATGCTTAAAGTGTGTCTATTTTTGTGGAGTAAGAGATTGTGTACTCTCAGAGAAAAGAAAACTGCTAAAAGTCTGAATGAATGTAGATAATTAACCAAGTCTAGTCCTAAATGAATGTTAAAAAATTTCTTCCCCTTTGAACTGATATTTTTTTCTGAAACTCATCTTTTACTTTCACTCGTATTTTTGTATTATTTCAGCTTTTCAAATTAGAAGATGTAGCTGTGGGCATATGGATTGAAGAGTTCAAGAAACAAGGTCACAAGGTGCAGTATATGAGTGACGATCGATTTCACAACGTTGGATGCGAATCAAATTATATTCTTGCACATTATCAAAACCCCCGTATGGTCTTATGCCTGTGGGAGAAGCTGCAGAAAGAACACGAGCCTAATTGCTGTGAATGAGACGATACGTACACCCAATGAAAATGTCAACCTTGACTGCCTTGTGTTGTATACAAATATGATTAGTTTCTCTAGGTTTCAAATGCATATGTTGGAGTAATTCTTTCTTGTACCATGTTGTAATGTGATTATTTTTCTTTTTTATTTGTTGCTTTACTACCTTTTGCAGTTAGAATGTTAGATCCATAGTTTTGTCTTCTTAATGAAGTAGTCTTACAATTGGATGACTAGTGTACTTGGGGAGAATGTTTCAGAACTGGAATTGATATTAACACTCCATATTTGAATATCATCCCCTTCAAGAAATTGTTGGTGGCTTGACTTGTACAAGAATTTTTTGACCTACATTTATCACTGTGGTTGCAAATGGAGCACTTACTCTTTGCTTATCCAATCCCAAAAGTGGTTACGAGTGAAAGGTCAAAAGTTTTCTATAATTCGTTGACCTTTGACTTTAATTAGAGTCGTACAACTCTCAAGTGCTTGTCTTCTCCATCCAACTTTAGCTAGTGCTTGAAGTGAAGAACCTTTGACAGCATCATCTCTCTTAATCTTTGCATTTAATTTAATTGTGGTGTGTAAAGGTTGGGTGTTTAAGAAGGTTGGGGCGTATCATGTATTCGGAGTGAAAGTCTCGAGTGTGAATTGGAGGTCACTCTTTTCATAATCTCTAATTTATTATTTATAAGAGTATAATAGGGAGTAAGAGTGTCATTTGTAATTAAATAAATTCATCTAATTTTTAAATTTAAAATGTTATAAATTAATTTATAACTTTATAATTTTATTAATTATAATTAAATAAATTTATCTAATTTTAAATTTAAAAATTTAAAAATTTTATTTTTAAAAATTAATAATATTCTTCTATTTTAAAATAGGTGGAGTGATTTTTATGATGTTTCAATCATGTTTAGTTCTCATTTCCTAAAAAAAGTGAATATAATAAAATTTTATATTAAAATTGAGTGATTGTTGAAATAAGATAAGTCATTCGTCTTAAACTTTTAATTAAAAAAGAAGAGGACGTGAGAATAAAAAATGAGTATTAATTCATTTTGAAGGATGTGAATTTTATTTATTCTATTCCCAACCTTATTTTCAATTTTGATTATAGTACTAGTTAACTGTTTCATTTTAACCACCACTTAATTTTAATGTAAAATTATATTCTATTTCTTTTTTAAAAAAATAAGAACCAAATGTAATATTAAATATAAATCTTTTGTAATTTGCCAATGGAAAAAAAAAAGGTTTGTAATAATCAATTCATTCAGTTCCACTAATTTTGCTGACACAGAAACCTGCATGACTACTTTTTGGTTTTAATCCACACCTTCATGCATCATCAGACACCATTATCAAAAATTATTCCTTCTCATGTACGCTCTTGTTTAACGTAATTTATTTTAAAATAATTTTAAATTTTTTTATTAATTTAAATAAATTATAAAAAATGCATATTAATTAATTTTTAAAATAAATTAAACATACTATTGCATTCAATTTATAAATTTTTATAATTACCTAAAATAAATACTTTTAAAAATAAATTATAATGTAATAAGTTGTTCCATATCCAAATGTCATTCATATCTACTTTACACGTATATATGGAGACAAAAGAAGTGAGCATAATGTTTATAAATGCCTTAACCGACATATTTTTTAGTACCAATCTACTGAGCACATTTCGTAAGGTACTTAATTACTCATGCTCAAGAAATAATTTTTATATTTATATAAAAAATTATAAATGATAATAATTATTATATTAATTATTGATTAATTTAAAGTTAATGTTTGGCCAAACAAAAAATCTCACCGCCTCTCTCTCTCTCTCTCTCTCTCTCCCTCTGTAGAATTATTAGTAAAAAAGCTAATTGTTGGTCAGTTTTGATGGCTAGATAACCTTGGGTGTTTTTTTACTTCACGTCACTAAAGATGTTTTTTTTTTTTTTTGGGGTATTTTTCTTTTTGAGTGGGTGAAGATGCTTAGTATTTTAGTTTCACATGAAGAAGATAACACAGTAAGGACTAAT
>JAUMHB010100663.1:0-10258 GCA_032359685.1 Pittosporum tobira
GAAAAATAATTTATCGTCTAAATCATTCATTCAGCTTGAGTATTGCAATAAACGGGGCAGTTCAGAGTTATAAAATTTATCATTTTTACTATATTAGTTTCATTTTTAAAATATTAATACACGTGGAAAATTGCTTAATCCAAATGCTGAGTCCGAGAATATAATAGTATGATTGATTAGTTCTCATCTCTGAGAATATAATATGATTGATTTTTTATTTTTTTATTTTTTATTTTTGAAAAGTTGGTCCACTAATTCTTTCACCAAGGTCTATAAAGTCTAAACACATAATGATAGAATTCGACTATTACATGAATTAATTAATTAAATTTTATAATAATAAATAATAAAATTTTTAATTAAAAAAAATAAAAATTTATAATAATTAATAAATAAAATAATTTCATAAAATGAACAAATAATTTTCGTATAAAGAAAACTCGAACCTAAACCTCTGCGACTTGTGAGAATTGATTGGTTATCGTTGAGTCATAAAATCATGACGTACCCACTCTATAATTAAGCTCCATGACAAGAGCAGGCCGCTTGAATTTTTAATATCTGTATCGAATATGAAATAAGTGGTGGGTGTATGTATGACTAAGCAAAAAGGCGATGAAAACAAAAAAAAAAAAAACTAGCAACCAGAAACCAAATACAGTATATCACAAATTATTTTCTTTATTATTAAAACTCTTGTTTATTTATGTTTAAAAAAAAAACCCACCATGTATATGGATTTATTTAAATTTAATCAGGAAATACGTGCATTTTATACCCGAGATAAATACACGCACACGCACTACTCTAAAATTATCTTTGAATGTGTGTTAAATGTTATATATAAAATTTTAATAAATTAATTAATTTTTAAATAATTATCGAATAGATGGAATATGATCAGACTCCATATTTAAATACTCATTATAAACATTAAATTTTATTTTTATCTAATAAATCTGTTTAACGAATTTTATTTATATTATGCATGTGTTCAGGTTATTCCCAGGGAGTGTGGAAGCAGCCATATATAGGCATGCTTGGTAATTACGGTTGTAACTCATTAAATCGCGATTTATAATTTAAATTTAATTTTAAATTTTTGTTGAAGTTATATTTAAGCTACAAACCCAGTTTCTTGAACTTAAATTTAATTTGTCACAGTCTACCAAATATGATATTTGACTGCGTTTAACTATTATAATCTTTCAACGCTAGTACCAAACGAGCACAGAATAGTGGAACATGACTGGTCGTTATCCCAACTTTTGAACAATAGACCATACATAATAGTGATAGTGTAAAATATATTATTATTATTATTATTAAAATATTTAATTAATTTAAACAATAAAAGATTGACGGATAAATACGTCGAACTTGAACATAAAATAATTCAAACGCGTGGTATTATTTAGGGTCATCATCAATTATCAAAAGTCACATGTCCATTCTTATGGTACAAAAAAGGTCGGTCACCTGTCAGTCGTACAACGTTATCAATACGAATGTATACAATGTAATTGGACTCACCGGAAAATAGGTTATCCGACACATAAAAGTTTGCATAGTTTAGCTACTGATGGTAAGTGACAATATGAACTACAGAGTATATGCATTGTAGTTGGACTCACCGGAAAATAGTTTTATCTGACACTAGCTTTTACTAGTTAAATGACATTTTCAACTATATATAGACATGGCACATGATCAAGAATATTTGAAGGAGTTGATACATAACGACTCTCTCTCTCGAATCAAAGACGGAGCCACACTTGAAAGATTGGTGAATTTATAAATATTTTTTCTTTAATGAAGGTATAATAATTTAATTTTGAATAGTTTATATCAAAAATTATACACAAAAATAAATTTGAGAATCTTTCAATCCCACAAAATTATGTGTAAATCTATTCGTGACTTGAATCATGCTAAAAAAGGGTCAATTTGTTTTTTTAGGCCAAAACTCTATCCAGAAAATAATGACTCGCAAAGATAGATTTGAGACTTTATAGTTCAATAATCAATTTGGTTATTTGGTGTTACGTATATAATTATTTTTTTAAAATTGGTAGTAACAATGGTTTCATCATGCATACAAATGCATCAATCAAAAAGAATTCAAGTTTCAAATTTTACAATAACAATCATATTAATAATGAATCAAAAATCTCGCTTGACAAAGGGATAATACTATATATCATTAAATCCATAATAATTAGTCAAATGATTCTAATAACGGAAAAGATAATTTCACCTAAAACGGGGGAATAAAGCTCCACTTATTCAATGTTTGAATCGTACAAGAACAATCATATTAATAATTGGCCATAAATCTCACATAATAAGAGGAACAAAACTCCCATTAAACTCATAATAATTGGTCAAATAATCTCAATAGCGGGAAAGATAATCCCACCTAAAACGGGAGAATAAAGCTCCACTTAAAATAATAATGGAGAAAATAATTTTACACACTACGTGCGAGAGACGTGAATCTGATATTTCTTACAAGTAATAAATCTTAAAAACTCAATCTTAGCCGATGGGCTAAGATTTTATTGGCTATTTGGTGTTATTTGGCGTTACATAGAATAATTATCAGATAATTATTGCACCACAACTAACATTACAACAAAATAGTATAAAACCCAAAAAAAAAATAATTATTTGTTAGTAGTTAAACTGCTGTTATCTACTGTACAATTACTCAATAATAGTACCAATACTGTGTAACGCGGGGTATAAAAGTTGAATATGTGTAGGTAAATAGTATAAATTGTCGGAAGAATTGTTATACTAGAATAGGAAAAAATGTAGTTGAAATTTGAAAATTAGTAAGATGATTTAAGGAGTACATGGAATAATTATTATATTTACTTTAAAAGAAATTTATAAGATTTGAAATTTTAGAAATATAATTTTAATAAGAAAATAAATAAATTGATATATTGTTAAAAAATTAAATAATTTTTAAAAAGATGAAAGAAAATTTAAATGGTGGAGTTGAAATAGGAAATGGGAGGAAGTTGTCAGAAGTTCAAACATATGGTAAAGGAAATATTTGGTGAATGATAAATTTGAAAATTATATAAAAATAATGGGATGAGAAATGAGGTAAATTGATATTGGAAGGTGAAATAATATATGGTGTCCGATGAATTATATATAAACCCTGTTAGTAAAAATAAATATAAGTTAGAAAAAGAATCATAATTGAAATCATAAAAATTAATCGACGGTTGGAAGTTATATTAAAAAGATATTGTAAAATTTGTTGGATCAATTATATAGAAATACTAGTGGATAATTAAATAAAATGTAAGAAATGGAAGTTGAAATTGAGCTGAATAGATAATAATATCAGATAAAATTCATTCATGAGTAAAGAAGAGATATAAGATAGTTTGATACAAGAAAAATGTGTTTTATAAAATATTTTTTGGTAAAACGTTTCATGAGAAAATGATTTATGAGAAAATGACTTATTTTATAATGTTTGATGGTCAAGGTAAAAATGAGACTAAAATATATATTTTTATACTCCATATGTCCTAACAAGAATGGGCCCATATATTATTTTCATCGTCTAAAAAATAATGACTTAATCCACAACTTTTAGTTTGTAATTATTTTATTATCCGCACTTTATGTCACATCAAAACTCTTATTTTCTCTCTCTATTATTATAAAATACACTTGCAAGGATAATTTTGTTAGAAAAATATACTCTCTAAAAAGTTAATTTTCTTAATTTGCGTATTTTTGACATTTTACTCATCATTTTAGGGACGAAGTGAGTATTTAGTTTTTGAAATAAATTTAACAACTATGTTATTGTAAATAATATAAGTGTATTTTAATTTGTTAATAAGATAAATTAAGTTTTTACAATAAAAATTTGAATTTATTTGTATGTGTGTAAAACCTAAACACTATAATCTAACAATAAGAATATTCACATTTTATAAAAAAAAATTAATAAGATAGTGGTTTAAAAAAATTTTAAGAAAAAGAGAATTTAAAATTTAGAAAATATATGTGTATACATAATTCAATATGAAATAAATAATTATACATCTATTGTGAAAATACAAATAAATGTATTTAATTAAATAAACAAATAAAAATATGATAAGAGTAATCAAATAAAAGTGTTATTAAAAATGACAGAAAGATAAAACACTGGGACCTCTTCTAGAAAATTACTTACGAATTTAAATCTGTAAGTTGTTTCATAAAATAACAAATATATTTTTCATTGATTGGAAAACGATTTATTGTTAACTAAATTTTTCATGACATAACAAAAATTGAAAAATATTTTCCAAAAAATATTTTTTCTATAACAAACAGAGCCATAAATACTCATGTGAATCATGTGGGATGGGATGTAAGTTTGAAAATGGTAAGAGTATATGATAGGTTTCCATAAGAAAAAATTGGTAAACTTTGGAAAAGTAAAACTGGTAGACAAAGGTAACATTAAATACTTAAATAAAAATTTAGCTAGTAATAACTGACTTTGGTTGGTAGATTGTTAGACAATTTACACTATAACAAGGAGGCATTGGCAAAGGAACTCACCACAATTGATATAATATTTTTCTTTATATTTGAGGGGGTCATTATAAGTATAATATCGTGAGTATTTTATGAGTGTTATTAAAACTATAACGAGTACAATATTAAAAGAAACTTTCATGTAACACATGTATTTATTTACATTTTTTTGATAAAATAATTTTAAATAAATATTATACACTATGTACAAAACTTGCGGAAGACCTTTATACAACCATTAGATGTTTCATGAAAAGTTTTCTCAGTAAAATTGTTGTAAAACTTCAATTTTACGCTTTCGCAAACATTTTAAATTTGTAAAAATATTATTATGAAACTTCCAAACAAAATTATTCTAATATTATTCTTACATCATACGAAATTATGTTTTACTTCAAATTGATATTTGACAAATTCATGCACCCGTAATCAAGTTATGTAAGTTATCACACAAACTTTAATTTAAATAAAATATTATACACTAACTAAAGTATAATATACAAAATAATTTATAGGTTGAGTTATTATTAGAATGGTGTTGATTTAAGGACTACGCATTTGAGATAGATAAGGAATACCATTTTTTTCTTCCATTGATGAATATCACTATTTGACCTATACATTAAACTATTATTCTTTTTGAATAAATTATTTGAGTGTGAATATTTTTATTTAGCATTTCAGTTCTTGAATGTGGGTATTATATTTAAACTTAAACATATGTTGGTAATTTGGACATTTACTGACAATGTGAACGTTTGACAATTGTTAATATCCTTTGAGTAAAAATAATTCTTAATTACTTAATTTTTAACTTGTCGAATCCGTTATCAATAAATTAATAACTCAAATAAAATTATAAATACCCAAATTTTAGGAGTGTCACAATTGATATATTTTCATATTATCATTTACATGTCTTTCTTTCCTCATGATACATAACATTAATTACTTACAATGATAATGTATTTTCTATATAATGGGATTAAGGTAAAAAATTAAATAAAAGATACAAATAATGTTTTTGTACCTAAATTTTATAGTATTAAACTAATTTTAATTTTTTAAACAATATTTAGTGGTAAAATTCAATAAATATATTATTTATTTTTAATTAAAAATATATATTAAAATGGTATTTATTAGATAATATAATATTACGAAAAATTAAAAATCTTAATAAAATTTAGTATTGTTTTTTTAAAACACACAATTGTACATTATTCGAGGTTAAATACTAGTGTGATATAAGTATAATATACGTTGTAAAATGGACTATATTTTAATTATAATTAGACGAACTTTTGCCACGTGAGAGAATGTGATGGTCAATAAAATAAAAGATCAATATCTTGTGGTTGCATTTTAGAGAGGACCCACCATTGGTCAAAATGGAGGTTCATTTGAGCCCCCTTTTATTTTATTTTTTTTAACTATTATTAATGATTTGTTTGACACAATTTATTTTAAAATAATTTAAAATTTAATTTATTATTAAAATAAATTATAAATTAAAAAAATATTTATTGACGAATTTTTTAAAATAAGTTGATAATATAAATTATACTTAATATATATATTTTTTAAAATTAATAAAAATAATTAATTTTTAAAAAATAAATTATAATTAATTTTAATAAACTGAAACAAACAAACCCTAATTATGTTACTACTCGTCCGACATCTTGGAAAATTGGACATTAATTCAAATGGCATACAGTAATCGGTATTTATTATGATATATCAAATCCGTGGGAGTTCCTTTTTCATGTGATATTTATTATTATTATTATTATGATAGATTTGTTGAACTTTGAATGCGATATATCAAATGCGACTTGTTCTCCAGCATTTCATATGAAAAGATTGTTGTTTTCTCCATTGGAGTTCTTTCCTCATATTTTAATTACGTAGGATTTAGATTCTCTAATCCTAATTTATCGGTTATGGTAGATTTGTACGACTTTGAATCCTAGATATTAAAAACTACTTGTTCTCAAACATTTTGTATGAAAGATTTTCCGGACCTTTAATTATTTATTAATATATTATAAAAAATTATTATAATATTTTATTTAATATTTAATTAGTTATAGTTAAAAAAGTTAATATTATGTATATATATTTATAAATTATTTAATTATTTGATAATTAAGTTTTTTAATTTTATTTTAAGACAAATTATTTGATTTATTTTTTTGCAAATCATAATTTATTATAATTTTTTAAGGTTGATCAAATTTACGTTCATATATAAAAACAAAATAAATTAGAAGTTATTTGTAATTTTTTAAGTTTTTTTTTTACCCATTTTATATTTTATGTATATAATTAAATTTACTAATATACTTAAATAGTGTTTATGTATGAAATATATTAGATATGTTATACTAACTTTTATTAATAATATTTTTGTTAATACTATTAATATTTTTTATTATGAAATAAAAATGAATGTATAGAATAAACAGTATATCGATTTAAAAAATGTTCAATTTTATACTTATATATATGTTAGATGTTTAGGTTTAATAATTTGTAATTAATATATAAGCTAATAGTGATTTATTTACATATATTATACATGAAAATAATAACACTTCATAATTATTTTTATTGGTTATAGTTTTTAGCAATAAATTTATATTTATATATATATGTTAGATGTTTAGGTTTAATAATTTATAATTAAAATATTATTAAATGATAATTTCAGTAAATGTATTAATAATAAAAAGTACACATACTTGAAAATAATAGAAAATCAAATTTACATATTATTAAACAAAACATATAATATTTAATATTTTAGAATTTATTTCATCGTGTGAGTTTAGTAGAGTGATAAACTTACCCGTAACCTATCGAAGTGATTCAGGTTCAAGTTATGACAACTATAATTAATTTTTTAATATAAAAAATGAACGAATTAAATCAATTGAATTAACCGAGTAAAATGATAAAAATGTCAAAAAAATGAATAAATATTGAACTAAAATGAATAAACTTAATATGAGTTTTATGTGTCTTGTGTTATATATATATATAATATATAGATTTATAACAAAAGTTTACAATAGGACCGCTACATTATATTTTACAAGACTGTAAAATTAACACTTTTATATTAAATAATATTATTTTATTAAAAATTTATAATAAAATAATATTAATTTTAAAAAATATTAATTTAACAAAATACAATATATAATATCTACTCTATTCGTCCTATTTATGTTATAACACTTGCATTTTTTGGACATCCCATATTATTACAATATGCTAAATTTGGAAAGTTTAATAATGTTAATTATCTAAATTACTTTTATTTTATCAAATATGACTCACCACTTCAATTACTATTATCGTATTTTAAATTATTATATTAATATTATATTATATTACTTTAACTATTATCTCACTATTTTTATATTTAAATAATAATATCAATTACTATTCTTTTATTTAAAATTATAATATTAAATATATTTTTTAAACCCTATATAAAATTAAAATGTTATTGTTATATTGAGACGGGGAGAATATAACATATCTAATTTTGAATTGTTTAAAAAAAATGTCACGTGTTTCTTTTGGGAAGGCAAATTGCAAAAACCTTTACGAAAGTCGTGACTGCAATTATTTTGATTAAGGGAAAACGATTTCAGAACACTCGAGTACTTGACAGTTGAGTCACGTGATTTAATCGTAATTGAATTAAAAGAGTTTGATATTCAGATTATATTTATATATTTTATTATATTTAAAATAAAGTTTATGTATATTTTATTTAAATATTAAATTAAACATGAATAAGAATTAAATTTAAATAATTTAAATTTTTAAATGAATAATTTCAAGTATAAATAAAAAATAATATTTAAATAATTAAATAAATAAAATAATATATTTATATTTTTAATTAAATAAATTATAAATTATTTAATTCTATTTACGGGCCAAACTTCATGTGAAATTAGATTAGAGAAGGAAACATGGGTAAAAGTTCGCAGCCGAAGCACTGTGGTCAAAAAGGTACCATTGAAGACAGTGTCAAGCTCGCTCACACACACTCAGAGTGCTTTTGAATTCATGAACGCACTGTCGTCACATTTATAGCATATAAAATATTAATTAAAATATAATTTAAAAGATTAAAGTCTAATTGTCAGTTTGTCAGCCAAAAATTAATAAAGTTACCACTTTTAATTTATTTCTTGAGTTTTAATTTCTACGGTGGACAAAAACCAAATTCTTAAATTTGGTGATTGTTAGGGGCTAAATACTATGGAAAGTGGGTTAATTGAAAGGTAAAAGAGAAAAAAGAAGTTTTATACCTGTTAATTGGAAATATGAAGCATAGAAGTTTTTGACTCCAAATTTTCAAGCATTTGCACTTAATGTAGGGGTTTTTTTTTATAGATGCCATAGAGTTAGCAATAACAGATGGAGTAACAATTTTTTCAAAAATATGCCTGGTTTGCAAGAATTAATAAATAAGCAAAAAATAAATTAAAAGATAAATACTGAAAAAGGAAAAATAAAAAATGTTGACGGAGAGAAAATCATAAAATAGTGAGACGAGGAGAGAGGAGAAAAAATAGCAAAATAGAAAAAGGAAAAAAAATAAATATTTGCAGAGAGAAAATCATAAAATAGTAAAAACAAGAGAGAATATAAAAGCCAATGAGGTCTTAAGATTTATCTGTTATAAGAGGTTTAATTTTCGAATCTCCTACACGTAATGTGTAAAGTTATTTTCTTATTTATTAATTTAAGTGGAATTTTGTTCTTCCATTTTATATGAGATTATCTTTTCTGTTATTGAAATTATTTAATCAATTATTATATGTTTAATGATACAGAGTCTTTTCATCCTTATTTATGGGAGATATCTAATCCATTATTGATATGACTGTTCTTGTGAACCCTAATTGCTTTCTGATTAATGTATTTGTCGATGATGGTCCACCACCCACTCAGAAAAAAAAAGAAGAAGAAGATAGAAGATAAAAAAATACTCCTAGTTGACTGAGCATTTATTTCCTTCAATCAACACATTTATTATTATTTTGTGTGTTATGGGTGTGATAATAGATGTGCACATAAATTTTCTTTTCATATTATTCGGTGTTATAGAATTCTTTTCGTGATTCAATTTAATTGATGTCCTCAATTTTATATGAAAATTCAAAATTTTAGTTTCATATATTATCCATAAATTATTTTATCATTGCAAAGAATTTTCAAGCGTTTCTTCTTTTATATTTAAGACTTTTAATTTTCAACAACACTAATCTCTCTTGATTGGTTTGCTTATTTGGGGAAGTTCAATTTTTACACGAATAGCGTATTTTAAAGTAAAGTCAAGTTCCTTTTCATACTCTTTATATTTTTAATCTCATCCATTTATTAATTAATAGTTATGATCAAATATGTGAAAAATAAATAATTGTGATAAAAAAAATATAAAATATATGAAAGAAATGAGTATGAAGAATAGCTTTAATCCTTTAAAGTAATGATGGACTACATTGTCAACTCCTCAAAAAATAAAACACAAGCTATTACAAGGGTAAAATAGAAATTTAACAGAAAAATTAATAATAAACTTGCATTAGAAATACTAATCTTTAGTTTATGTGCACAGTAGTGAAATGACAAATAATATGAAATATATATAATATTTATATAA
>JAUMHB010100674.1:0-10257 GCA_032359685.1 Pittosporum tobira
TCCATAGCAGCTGATCTGGCAGCGGAACTGAGTGCTACTCTCTTGATCCCTACTATATGCTGGCTTGATGAGGAAATACTTAAGTATTTTCTTTTTGAGTCTGAGAGTCTATCTCTCTATAAAACTTGTTCTTATACTTGTTAGGGTCAAGAGAGACGATTTAGTCCTTTATATATAACCTTTATAAATAAAGCTAATGGGGCCCACTCATCATAAGTCTATTAGTTTATTTCATAACCCACACTAACCAGGCCATATTCGTAATAGAGTCCATATATTATACTTTATTAAATTTACTGATTAAATACAATTAATTATAATCCCATATAAATATAATATTAAATAAATAATATTACAATAGACCCACCCAGCACATTTCCCACTTCTAATTCCTTCTTTTGGTTTAGAGGACTTTCACTCTGTTACAGAATTGACACTGATGTCATTTGTTCTCAACCATTCTTTGGTAAAAAGGTAAAATCTGTGAATAATATATTTGACCATAGGGATTTGTCCATGGTAAAAGGTAATATTCATGCAGAACAAATATTAATTTAAGATGCAAACTTCTAATTTGTAACAAGAATAAACAGATATTTTGGGAATTAATTTGAAGTTATTTTATGAGTATAAGAATTTTTTTCCTCTAAAAAAAATAAATTAAATTACACATTATTAATTTTTTTTTTATAAAAATGCATATAATAAAAAAGTATAAATAATTATTAAAAATATATATTTTTAAATTTATATTTGACCAAAATATCGCCAGGCGTTCACATTAACTGTGCTAATAACAGAGAAAACGTGTGAACATCCCTAGTCGACACCTGAATTTCGAGCAGGTAAAAAATCAATTACTCGAGCCGGGCCAACCCGGTCCATTCAGCTTGACTCGCGGCTTGTAGAGGCGTCGTGCTTGTAACGCGGTGCTTCTACACGTACACTCCGAAAGAATTGAAGTCAAAAGTTTAGATCTAAAAACAAGTCTCTCTTTCTATCCGTGATCTCTGTTTTCTCACCGGTTGTTTCGTCCAAATTCAAATTCAACAGGTAAAAGAGCACATTATTTCTTCATCTTCTGTTTTAATTTTGCTGCTTTTATATGTTATATCTTCCAGTAATTGCGATTTTAACCCACCTTTGGTTACAATCAAGCTAAAACTGATAGCTTTATATCCAATTGATGTGGGTTTTGAGACAGCAGATTGATTATCCTGTTGAAATTCTTCAGTAATTTGGCCTCTCTTAGGTTTTGGGTCTTTAATATTATTATTGGGCTTTCTAAAAATAAAATCTTTGAAATCAATTAATCAATTAATCAATCAATGACATTAGGGTTTTTCTCTTTATTTAATTTGTGTGTATTGCAGCAAGGTCTCTTGGTTGTATGTTCGTGATACCGTAGAGATACTGTAAAAACTTCTGGGGTAATAATAGAATTTTAAAGATTTTTATTAGCTATATTTATAGAGCAAAAAAAAAATTTATTAAATAAATAAATAAATAAAAAAAGAATTATGTACTATTGTCTAGTGTAGAGTAAAAAAAAAACATTTGACTTACATTTTCTCCTAGAAAATATTAATGATATACACTATTTAACTCCCAAGAAATATATCTTTGCTCTGTTTTCTTGCAGAAGTTGGACCTATTGGGAGAGACTCTATTAAATAATCCATTCAATGAGTGTTATCATGGCATGAAAACTGTATTATAGTTTATGTAGTTATGGGCTAACTCGATAACCTGAAAGGTATTATTATCTATTGACTGTTGTCACCTCTCCCCGCGCTATTATCTAAGCCCTTGTTAAACGACCATATTGAATAAAAACATTCAGACAAATATGCCCCTTTATGTTATGTGAATGATGATTTAGCTGTTAAGATTTTGTTATATAACCCCTTTTATGACTGATTAATGATTCAAATGCATTGTTTGTTGTCCTCTATTCAATGCCTTTTCTTTTCCATTTCTTAAATTAGCGTAAATTTGAAGTTCCTCTCTCTGTGAATGATGATACAGTTGTTAAAGCCAAGTCATGCGGAGGTATAGTCCGCCATATTACAGTCCTCCAAGGAGAGGATATGGAGGCCGACCAAGAAGCCCTCCAAGAAGGGGATACGGTGTAGAACATGGAAGGCGTAAGGAGCAGAATACTGGCAGCCTCTTAGTTCGAAATATCCCATTGGATTGCAGGTAACTCTTTTTAAAAATCTATTTTGATGATCCTTATTTTGTTAAAAGATGTTTCCTCTTTTTCCCTCGATATTTTTATATGAACTCAGCTTCTTTGCTATTTCTCTCACCTGCAGGCCAGATGAACTTCGAACTCCATTTGAAAGATATGGAGTAGTTAGGGATGTATATCTTCCAAAAAACTATTACACAGGGTATGCTTGTCGTGTCAATAATTAAGCTTAACTTATGTTCCATTGTATTTTCTGGTTTTGGTACATTTATCTGGTGGCACTTACAGTTTCAATTTAAGTAAATAGGTCTTTCTTTCTTGATAAGCAAGTAATAATAGGATATTAAAAAATTAGGTGTCATAAAACTTATGAGTTGTATTTTGAAGAAAATAGGCTATTATTCTTTGTTTTTCTTAGTGAGCTATGTTCTGTACTGGTTTGCCAGGGGTGTCTTGGTTTGAAGTAAAAACAAGCCCAAGCCCCACATTTGATGAAGCTACTGTTTATAAGCCTAAAATTATTGTCCTCCAAGGCCTGATAAAGTAATATTCCAAATGAAGATTGCTCGTTTATGAAGAGAAATTCTATAATATCACAAATCAATAAGTTTGATAAAGAAGATTGATTTTGACCAATTCAAGACTACAAGAGGAGATTTTAAGTTTGGGAAACTGTTGATTTCAAGTGATTCAAATATTTACAAGCATGTGAAGAGTTTCAAGTCACTTGCTTCTTTTGAAGTTGCCATTCTTAGTTGCTTGTAGAAGAAGAAAAGGTCAGCACCATTTGGATTTTAGCTGCTTCTATGTACTTCATTTGCACTATTTTATGATAGTGCTCTCAAGCTGATATTTTAAAAGTTGTAAGTAAGATATATCAAGAACTGACATAGTTGAGAAATTTAATTTTGTTTTGCAGTCAATGATTTTTTTTCTCTCTTGTCTCGTCTCGTATGCAGGGAACCTCGTGGGTTTGCATTTGTGCAGTTTGTGGATCCATATGAAGCCGCAGAGGCCCAATATCATATGAACGGAAAGATATTTGCCGGGAGGGAGATATCCGTGGTGGTTGCTGCAGAGACTAGGAAAAGGCCCGAAGATATGCGCCGACGAACTAGGACCAGGTAATTACCTTATGTTTTTCTTTTTAGATAGATATTCCATGTGCAATCAGGTATTTTACCAAATTTTCTTGCCCTCTTATGATTATATTGTTTCTGTACCATTCTGAAATTCCTGTAATCTAATTTTCATTCAATAGAGGACCCTCTGGCTATGAAGGGCAGCGTTCATCTTATTACGGTTAGTTGTTTCTAACCTCTTAAGGATTTACTTACCACAAATAGGTGTAAATATTAGTTTTACGTTTTTAAACTTTCAGATGTTGCAATTAATAGGTTTAAATATATGCTTTGTCAAATTGGAGTAAATGATTCCAGATTAATTGAATTTTTAATCTTTCATCAAGATTTAGAAGATCAACTTTTCAATTATAATACTATTATTCTGTATGGATTACTAACCTGCAGGGCGTTCTTGGTCGCATTCCCGTTCTCGCTCCCCACACTATCCATCAGGTTCTAGAAGTCGTCATCGTTCAAGGTATAATTCAAGGATAACTTATAAAATATTTGAAGATTTAAAATGTGAATTTGGTTGACTTGTATTTCAGGTCCTACTCTCCTTCCCTGAGAAGGAGAAGTGACTACTCCCTTTCCCCTGAAAGAAGGGAGGATCCTAGATCACTGAGGGATTCTCCACTAGAACAAGATGCCCGCCATGTACATAGGTCATATTCTTCGGGCTATGAGAATGCTGAGGATCAAAAAGGCAAAGGGTATGCCAAGTAAGTGGGTCCACCTCTACATTTACATGTTTACGGCTTCTTACCTTCCAACCATATGTTGAAGATGCCTGCCATGTACGTAGGTCATATTCTCCAGGCTATGAGAATGCTGAGGATCGAAAAGGCAAAGGGTACGCCAAGTAAGTGGGCCCACCTCTGCATTTACGTGTTTATGGCTTCTTACCTGCCAATTATATGTTGAATTTTTATCCAAGTATGTGATATTTTAATCACAACGCTTTGGTTTGAGAAACTTTTCTATCAATCATTTTTTCCCTGCAAGGCTGTTAAGATACACAAGGCCGAACTTTCTCTAAATGGTAGTCCTCGTAGAGTTTTAATGCCCTAACATGAAGAAGTGTGAAGGTAGTAGAAAATTATATTGCACTATATTGGGAAACAGAGAGAGAGGGAAAGAGGAGAAAGGGAAGAACTGATTTTAACTTTCTTTCCGCTTGTTTGTGAGTTTTGGAAAGAAAGTATAACTTAAAATAGTACTACCTCCATTCCCAAATTAGAGATTATAATACGCTTATTCCTTTTTGGAAGAGGGAAAGGATTTGGAGAGAAATTAATGGAAGAATCCACTTTTTCCTGTTTGTGAGTTTTTTCAAGGCAAGAAAGTCCACTTTCTTTCCAAAATTTCCCTCCTAAAAATGGGTAGTTTTATGAGAGAAAGTGACACTGCTTGAAACATTTTGAAATAGCAAAAATGGCTTTCTAAGGCGTAATCAAATTCAAGTTTTTAAGGACAAAATAGTAGTAAAATACTGTCCTGAGTCCTGACTTGTACTTTCTCTTCAAAACTAACACCGGGGAAGAAGGTACAGTCATGTTTTCCCCTAAAATCCATTCTGTGATCGGAACCTGCTATTCTGATAGTGGACTGGTGTTTCAATTTTGTGGCCAGGACAAACTTTATTTACTCTTTTAATTTAGTTGATTTTTTGTTTATATTGGTTTGCAATTTTTCTATTTCAATACCTGAATAAAGAAATATAGTTGAGATACGTCTCTTTTTTCTTTCACTTCAGTTTCTTTATTCCCGTTTTCTTTTTACCATGTCAATTTCATAAAATATGGTCCTTTTGTAGGAGACCTGCATATGAATCTGATGGACAAGCACATTGGAAGTCCTCTCCTGGACGAGCATCAAGATCACCTTCTGGGTCTAGATCGAGGTCTGCTGATGTATCACCCTCACAAAGTAGATAAAGCAAAAGTCGACATGTGAAGTGGGAGAAACTCGTCTTTTCTTTTTTCTTTTTGTGTGCTTGTACAATAGTCGGTAAATCAGCTATTTCCTTGTTCTAGAGCTGCTAAAGACCTGTGTTTTTTCCTTGGTGTGCATTCAACTAGAATTCATATCCGAATCCCTCTTGAAGGCTTTTATGGTTCTAATATTTTCTTTAAATTTTATAAATGATTTATCGACTTCATTCAAGTGTTTTAAAGCCTCATTTGTTACGTTGTTTTTCTTTGGGAGTTCATTTTGAAAGGTCATTTGATCAGATGAGTCCTGGATAGATGCGTTCTCTCATTTTCTTGGTTTGCTTTCTTTTTCTATTTTTTTTGCTCGAAATGACGCAAGTCAACTCTATAATATATAATCTAATCCTATAGATGATAGGAATATGAAAAAAATTAAAATATTTTACTAATTTTTAGGAAATTAATAAATATAGAACTCTTTTATATAGAATCAAGAAATAAGCAAATTTATACTATTAAAATTGAAATTTAAATATAATGGATTTTCGATACATAAAATAAAAAAGGTTTTACTTCATAAAACTAATTGAAAATTAATAAGTTTCCTTATTTTCTTTTTCATGTTTTTATCAATTATACAATTAGATTATGAAGAAAACGTTTTTAAAAAATTATTATTATAGTGATCTACAATTAAATTTGATTATAACATATCACATATTTTTTTCTTTTTTCATTTAAATAACCATATTTTTATAAAATAAACTATTGAAGCAATGTTAAATATATTTTAATTGATAGTTAAAAAATTATTATTTTTAAATAAAAACTAAAATATTATTTTTACTTTATTTCTTAAAATTTTCGAGATGAATCCTTAAAGGGGACAGAAGTCAATTTCCGTTAACCGTGGCCTAATGTTCTGTTTCTGTTTGTTGGTTTTTGATTGAGTTCAACTTGAAAGAAACCTTCTAGTCGATGTAACGATGTTCACGTATACTTCTGTTCTAGGTTTAATTCTCAAACTAGCTAAACTTATGATGTTGTCCGAGTTAGTGTAAATATTTAATAATGTGTTTAAAAATAATAAATATTATATTTTTATGTATATTTTTATATAAGTTGTTAATATAATTTATTAAATTTTAAAATATATTAATAATTTGGAATAGTTTTTTTAAAAATTTCTAAATTATTAATTTTATTTCTTAAGCATTAATATAATTTTTTAAATGTGAATTAAATTTAAAATTTTATGTGATACATCAAAAGATTATTAGAAAACTTACAAATATTAAAAGAGTCAAAATCTATTAGCCAATTTAGTTAGTAAAGTCCTTACTTTTCCTTATGTGAATCAAATAATGAGAGATTTTTGTTTGCAAATGAAGTTATGTAAAAGACCAATTCAGTTAACTAAAATTCATACCATAACCTAAAACATTATATGTAGCTTGTGAATTATTTTATGCATATTTAGGAGTCACATGAAGATATTAATTTAATTAAATATATAATTTTAGTAGTCAACCGAGTTTGATGAGAACTTAGTCTAGTCAGAAATTTAAAATTAATAGCACTGAGTCGACTCAGCAAATAAACCAAAATCGACTCAATGAATTATTTTATGTATATTTAAGATTAACTAGTCCAAACACCCAGCGCTACTCGGATTATATATATATTACATTAATTAAATATTTAAAGTATTTAAAGTAATTGATATCTATCATTTATGTTTGGGGTATGATGAAATATCTAATTTTTTTTTCAAAATTCTAGGTCAAAATGTTATCATGTATTCTGAATATTATATTACTTTTATAAGGATTATTGAATACTTAGTTGTTCTTTTTTTGGTATGTTTTTTTGTGTCTAGGTTGGTCTTATTTTTGATGTGGGCTTAAAATGTTTTGAGCTGGTCTATTAGAGTTCAACTTTGTTTTTCTTTAGGCCTATATGCAATTGTTTCATTAATTAGGGCAAATACGATACTCAGCTCGTTCTCACCGACTCACCTTTGTTCACTTGCTTTTGTACTGTTATTGTCCTTCCATTCCAATAGTGCGGATGTGGTTTGCTTTCATGTCTCATGAAACGGCCTTTGATGCTTTGATCTAAAGAGTCTCGACGTTATTTTTGTTTTGGACATTTTCGTTAACTTTTATGACGTTTAAGGCTCTTCCATTCAATATAAATTTGGGCCTAGGTACATAAGTTGAGGAATTCTTTTTTATGTTAATTGTTTATTTTCTCTTAATTTTGTTTTTAGTAAGAATTAGATCTATATTTTCATACATTGATCGAAGGTAAAATTGAGTGTGGTGTATTTTTAATCACAAATTGATTGAATGGTTAATATTGATCAAATATTTCACTCGATTTATTTGATAATGTAGGGAAGAACGGATTTTCCAAACAAAAATAAACAAGTGCAATCAAGTTTAGTTTTTTTTTTTTTTTTTTTTTTTTAATTAAAGGAATCAAATTAGATGTAGTTTTAAATTGCATTTTAGTTTTTATTTACCTAAGTAGATCTATCGGGTTGTAACATTATGATTTGTAATTTATTAATTTTGCAATATTAATCTCATTGTAAATTTTCGATTTACTTCCTCCGCTCCAATTTAATTATCCTAACTAGAAAATGTAAATAATTTCTTGAAAATACCATTTTACTCCTTTAATGAGAAGAGTGTGTCATATATAGTGAGAGGAGAGAAAAGTGTGGATTTCATAATTTTAATTTTAATGTGTCATTCTTCCACTGAAAAAAAGGTGTATTTAAAAACGGAGAGTGTTGGAAAAATATGAAAAAAAAATAGTATAATAAATAAAGCAAAAATTAAATTGGGGTGAACCAAAAAGGAAAGTAATACAAATAAAATGGGACGAATCGAGTATTATTTATTATTTTTTAGATGGTGATAGTTTTTAAAACTATTATGTTTTTGTTTTTGGTTTAATTTACTTGAGTAGCTTGGTGCGGAAGGTGGTGGTGCAAGGGGGGCTTGTAGTTTTGGTAGGCATCCAAATAAGTGAAGAGTTGATGTGAGTAACAGTAGGTGAGCAACATTTACCGAAATTGAGTGGCGCACCAAGCTTTGTCAGACGTTGGGCAGCATTACTCAAGATTTTGGATTCCAAGAGCATCTCTGAGAGTTTTTAAGTGCTGCAAGTTATGGGTGCAACTCTGCGCATCAAGGTTGATGAGTTGAACACTGTTTTCGTTCATTTGCAGAATGTCGTCAACAAAATTTTATAGAAGTGGTTCAAGCATTTTATGCTTTAAGTATGCTATTCTTCTATAAATAAAAGGGGTGCTTTTTGTGTGATTTATGCATTTTTGTTTTCTATGGTAGGATATTAAAAGACTATCAAATAATGTAATATTGCACAACATATAGTGTTGCGGTCGAGTGCAGGGTGCTCTATTAAGTATAAGGCATAGGAGGTGAGTTCTCTTATATAGTGTCACTTGTATAATACTTACTCGATTTAAGGGTTATTTCTTCATATATAAATATTTAAGAGTAAAGTAAAAGGTTATCTTATTGCAAAGCTATAATCCAATTAAGTTTAAAACTAAATGAGAAGTTGTTCCCTCCGAGTGTTTCTCGTTCATGATTTAGAACCTTGGATATTGTATACTTTTTAGGCCTTTGATTGAGATTGTAATTAGCAACCTTGATATGAAACTTGCAAGACATTCAAACAATTTTATTGACAGCTTTTGCCATCCATTCCTGTCCATCTGAAATAATTTAAATATAATTCAAGTAATAGATGTTGGTGTTTTTCTGTTGGTTTTTTTTTTTTTTTTTTTTTTTTTTTTTTTTTTTTTTTTTTTTTTTTTTTTTTTTTTTTTTTTTTAATTTTTTTATGATAAACGTTTACATAACGTGTGATAATTGGTTTTGCTTTTCAGGTATGTGAAGTGTATAGCTGATGGTAAGAGAGTTTACGACAGTTCAATGATCGAGTGCTTTTGTGCCAAAGAGGAGTAGGTCTAAGCAAGATGTGATGTTCTAAAATACATTAGTACAATAGCTTTTTGGGCTATGTAAGTTTTTTTTTTTCACTTATGGTTTATATATGCCTTTTTATTTGGTTAATGTTGAAACATGTTTCTTAAATTTTAAAAGTTAAAAATAAAAGCATAATCAATGGGCATACAAACGTACATATAATCATAAGCGAAACTATTAAATATAAATGAATTTGTTCATAAGATAATAACTATTCTTCCAACAAATTAGACAGTTCTGGAGGAGGTTGTCTCAATAAAGGATGACGAATCTTCCCCTTTGAGCATCAACTGAAAACCCCACCATATGAACGAACCTCTCCCAACTTGTTCATGATGTCAAGTTGACTATTTTACAATTTTTTCTTAACACCAATATCAGGAGTAGAACAGTTTGACCTTCATTAGTTTTTTATTTTTTTTATTTTTCGACTCAAGTAAACCTTGATGTATCAACAATCTCTGAATTTGATTCCAATCCTATAAGGAAAAACCAAGAATTGGATGCATAATTAGAATCTCCCTACAATCTAAGGTACACACAATGACCTTTTCTTTTTTCTTCAAATTTACATTTCTAATTCCATAAGAAAATTACTTTAGCACCAAACATAGAGGAAGGATTTAGATGCTTTTATATGCTATTAATCGAAAGCTAAGTATTTGTGCTTGTTTTTGATTTTATTGCTCTTCTTTCAATAATTCATTATACAACAATTTTACATATGGAAGTGTACAAGAACTCTGTCAAAGCTTACCAATTGGGACTACATAAGGCAATCAAGGGATTCTTGTTCTTTGTAGTGGAGCAGTCAATTATGAGATCACAGATCCTTGTCCGCATGTTGAAAACCAAAAAAAAATAGAAAGATTCTCGAGTAAAGATTGAAATTGTCGGATGAAGATTTTGGTCTTATTATTATTTTTCAAAAAGTATGAAATTAAGTTATGGTATTTTATGATTATTTTTCAAAAAGC